>PITA01003934.1:101859-131016 GCA_004023965.1 Spilogale gracilis
TTTTTTTTTTTTTTTTTTTTTTTTTTTTTTTTTTTTTTTTTTTTTTTTTTTTTTTTTTTTTTTTTTTTTTTTTTTTTTTTTTTTTTTTTTTTTTTTTTGTTTGTTTGTTTGTTTCTTTCTGCTCAGATCTTTATCATTTCCTTTCTTCTGCTGGTTTTGGGTTTCATTGTTCTTTTTCTCTCTTACGTGTAAGGTTACATTGTCTAATTGAGATGTTTCTTGCTTCTTGAGGCAGGCCAGTATTGCTATGTATTTACCTCTTACCACCACTTTTGTTGCCTCCCAAAGATTGGGGATTATTATGTCTTCATTTTCATTTGTCTCTTAACATTTTTTGATTTTCTCTTTGACTTTTTGGCTGACCCGTTGATTTTCTCCTTGACTTTTTGGTTGACCTGTTAATTGTTTAATAGCATGTTATTTAACTTCCATGTATTTGTGTTCTTTCCAGATTTTTTGTGGTTGATTCCTAGTTTCATAGCACTGCAGTTGGAAAAGATACATAGTATGACATGATTCTTTTTGAATTTGTTGAGACTAGTTTTGTGGCCTAATATGTCATCTATTCTGGAGAATATTCCATATGAACTTGCAAAGAATGTGTGTTCCACTCTTTTAGGATGGAGTGTCTGAATATGTCTCCTAAATCCCTCCAATGCAGTGTGCCATTCAGTGCCACTGTTTCCTTGTTGATTTTCTGTTCAGATGATCTGTCCATTGATGTAAGTGGGCTGTTAAGGTCCCCTACTACTATTGTATTTCTGTTGGTTACTTCTTTTATGTCTGCTGTTAACTGCTTTATGTATTTGGGTGCTCCCATATTGGGTGTATGAATATTTATAATTGTTATATCTTCCTTTTAGGTTGTCCTCTCAATTATAATGTAGTATCTTCATTTGTCTGTTGTTGCAGTCTTTGTTTTAAAGTCTGTTTTGTCGGATATAAGTATTGCTACCCCAGCTGTCTTTTTATTTTCATTTCCATTATAAGTGTTTTTCCACCCTTTTACTTGCATTGTGCATGTCTTCAGAGCTAAAATGAGTCTTGTACACAATGTTGACATGGGTCTTAAACATTCTGTCGACCTATGTTTTTTGATTGGAGTGTTGAGTCCATTTATGTTCAGAGTACATATTGATGGTACTTACTGCCTTTTGTTACTTGTTTTATTTATTTATTTATTTATTTATTTATTTATGTGGTTCTCAGTTCCTTCTCTTGCTCTTTTCTGTCATAGTTTGCTGGTTTTATTTAGTGATGTACTTGGATTCCTTTTTCTTTATTCTCTTCATATCTGTTACTGGTTTTTTTAATTATGGTTATCATTGGGTTTGTGTATGACATGCATATAGCAGTCTGTGTTAAGTTGATGGTCACTTAAGTTTGAACCCATTCTAAAAGCGCTCAATTGTTAGTTTTCTTCTCCCCCCTCTGATTTTAGGCATATGGTCTTATACTTTATTCCTTATGTTTTGTGATTCCATTGACTGATTTTTATAGATTTACTTAATTTTACTGCTTTTATGCTTCCTGCTTTTCTTAATTTTGCGTATGGTCTTCCTTTTCTCCTTAGAGTCCACTTTAACATTTCTTATAGGCCTGGTTTAGTAGTGATGAATTTCTTTAACTTCTAATTGTCTGGGAAACCCTTTGTCTTTCCTTCTCTTCTGAATGATAACCTTGTTGAGTAGCTTTTTTGGTTGCAGGTCCCTTCTGGTGTATAAAGTTTCTGCTGAAAAATCTGCTGATAGCCTTAGTGATTTCCTTTGTATATGTTTTCTTTTCTCTTGGTGTGTTTTAAATTCTCTCTTTATCAGTACATTTTGCCATTTGAATGACTACTTTTCTTGGTATGGAACTCCTCAGTTTGATTTTGTTGGGGGCAGTGTGTACCTCCTGGATTTGGTGCCTTTTTCTTTCCTAGATTTGGAAAATTTTGAGCTGTTATTTTTTTCAAAGAAGTCTTCTGCCCCTCTTCTCTCTCTTCTTTTTAAGGGACCCCTGTAACTTGATGAAATCACTGAGTTCCATTAAATCTGTTTTCATTTTTCATTGTTTTTCTCTCCTGTTTCAGCTTGATTGCTTTCCATTATTCTGTCCTCCAGCTCACTGATCTGTTCTGCTTCCTGTAGTCTACTACCTATTCCATCTAGTGTATTTTTAATTGTAGTTACTATATTCTTTATGTCTGCTTGGTTCCTTTTTGTTTGTCTGTTTGTTGAGGGTCTCACTGCATTCCTCCACTCTTTTCTCAAGTCCAGTGAGTATCTTTATGACCATTACTATATAAATTCTCTATCAGGTATATTACTTACCATTGTTTCATTTAGATCTCTTGCTGATTTGGTCCTGTTGTTTCATTTGAGACATATTCCTCTGTCTCCTCATTTTGTCTAACTCTCTGTGTCTGTTTCTGTGTGTTAAGAAAGTAAGCGATGTCTCCTGCTCTTGAAGGTAGTGTCCTTATGAAGAAGAGACCCTGTAGTGCAGTGTCCCTTGTTTATCAGAAGCTGACCCTCAGGGGTGTCTAGTATGTGTGTTGTGTGCACTTTGCAGTTGTGGCTGAACCACTCTTTCCTTCATTCCAGTTATGTGTGGTGGCTCTCTTCCCCTATTGTGCTTGGTTCCTGTGTTAGTGGGCCAATGGGAGAGCTGCCTTGGACTTGATTTAAATCAGATCAGGCATTTGCCAGAGATGCAGTAGCACCGAACTGCCCTGTTGTGTCCTGAGAAGCTTTCGTTGGTGGGCAGGGCCTGTAGTCAGACCAGATATCTGTCCCCAGATACTGCTGGAGCTGCACTGGACTGGTACACGTGGCTAACTTCTCTCGCCAGGGCAGGAGTTAGGAGTGCTGCTGGCCCCAGTCAGCTTGCAGAGCTGCTTTGGATGGTCACTGGCCAAGGGCATATTGGAGGAGGGAGGTCTGCAAGACAGTGCTGTGTGGAGCGAGTGAGCAAGGTTTGCGCTAGTCTCCTGTGGGGGAGTATAGAGCCGAGGCCTGGCTTGAGGGGGTGTGTCGGCGCACGGTGTTAGCAAATTGGGTGGAGAGTGTTGTCCAAGCACTGGTTCTTGCAGGTGTCCATGTATCCTGGCTGGGGGACAGGGAAGGGAAATGACCCCCTCTTCTTGGTTCTTGTAGAAGTCTCCCAGGGATCCCTGCTCCTCTGTCATAGGCTTTGAGATTAGCAAACAGATCTTCCCTTTGTGCTCCAGATGCTTTTTAAACCACTGGCTTCTGTGCCGTGTCTCACAGGGCTGTTTGTTCTGCTGTCTCCTTAAGGCAGGGACTCCCTTGTCTTTTCACCCTCCCAGTTTTCCCAAGCTAAGCATGCTAATTTTTTAAAATTCTAGGCGTTAAGCCTCACTGATTATAAGAACTTATGAGATTCATGACCCACTGAATTTCAAAGCCAGATGTTATGGGGATTTGTCTTCCCCACAAAAGTACCCTGTGCATGGGGTACGTGTCACGAGGGTCTGTTTCCCTCCCTTCTCCATGCCCACTGTATAACTCCCTCCTTTGGAAAGCCCTGGAGGTCCTTTTAGCTCTCCAACATGTCTCTACCTTGCCTGCCCTCTTTGATTTGGCCTCTTCTCTACTTTTAGCTATGGAGAGTCTGTTCTGCCAGTCGTTCTCCAGGTGATTTACACTGATGTGGGTGTTACCTAGTGGTATCCATGGGAGGAGGGGTCCTCCTGCTCCACCATCCTCCCTGGAAGTCGGTTTCTTTGTTTTCAAAGCTACTGGCATCACATAATGAAGTATTTTAGAGCGTAGGGTCCATAAAGTGGTCTAATCCTGTCTTAAAATTTGTTGTTGCTGTTGTTCGGGTTTGGGATTGGCTTGGGCTGGTCTGTTGTCATGTAAGTGGTTGTTTTGTGCCAGGCGCAGTTGGGACGCTAGGGGCTTGAAGATTTCCCACCCTTAAATTGCTTATTACCTGCACACTCAACAATAAGTTTGACAAAGACCATTCTAAGCCCTTAGAGGTTTTAGTGGTAATAAGATCGCTGTATTTCCTTTGCCGTTCATCCTAACACTTCATTCACCATCTTCCCACAGTAAGAAAGATACAGTGATCCGCCGACGAGAGCTCTTAGAGGCCATCTCTCCCGCCTTGTTAAGCTACCTGCGAGGACACGCCCAGGAATTGGTGCTGGACAAGTCTGCGTGTGTGTTGGTGGCCGACATTCTGGGAGCTGCCGTCGGAGACGTTCGGCCTGCCATGAACGCTGTTGCCAGCTTGGCGGCGGCCGAGCTCCATCCCGGCGGCCAGGGCGGAGAGGTAACGCGCTGCTGTCACTGAGGACATTGCTGTAAAGAGATTTCGAATGCTGCTTGTCTCAGCTCCCCCGCTACTGACAGCACATCTGATTGTTGTGAGTTGCAAAGACAGTGCCCTTCCAACACTGTCTCTCAGAATCTTCCGTGACTTCATGTTACCTACAGAGGCAGAGAATCCGAATCTTCTTACTGTGGCTCTCTGTTGTCCACGATTAGCCCCAGACTGCCTTTCTAGTACATTCTATATTCAGTTTTGAATTTGGTTTGGATTTTGGCATCTCTCTGCATTTGCACATGTCTTTTCCCGGGGCCTAGATGCCACCTGTGTCTCCATTTTGCTGTGCTGTCACTGTAGGAGGCCTCACTCATCTTCCTGCGAGGTCCCCAGGACCCTTCTTAGGGACTCTTTTCCCAAATCCCTCTCGTTAAAAAAGTCTGCTCCTTCTGATGGCTCCTGCCTATGTTATTTGGCCCTTGAGTAATTCTGCCTTACGTCTGAAGTTCTTTGATTCAATACCCAGTTTGTGCGAGGCATGATCAGCACCATCCCCCCACCCCCCAAAGCTGCTCGTTTTGTTGAGCACAATATTTAAGTGAACATGTACACATATCATTACCTAACTTAGGATCGAGATAAGTGCTGTGAGGGAAATCTGTGGGTTCTGGGGACTGTATGAGACCAGGAGCCAGCCTGTCCCCGGGAAGGCTTCCCTGAGGCCGTGAAAGCTACACCGAGACAGGCTCAGTTAAGAAGGGCAGAAAGCAGATTGGGGTTGGGAGGGGAGCCGTTGGGAGAGCATGTGTAGCAGACCAAAGGAAGAAAGGGAGTCAGCTCGGGTGAGAACAGAAGGCTCGGGGGCTCAGAGGCTTGGGGTAGGAGATGGGCTGGCAGAGAGAGGAGAAGAGGGCAGAAGGCAGATGGTGCAGGCTTTGTCCTGCACTAGATCGTGAGCTCCTGACACGTGTGTGGAGCCTGCCGAGTGCTGATGTGGCCCCTGGGTCTTCGAGAAGCTCTGCTCCTGCCCAGCTAGAGCTGCGCAGATCATCACGCCGCGAAGATGGTACCCATAACGCCTTCTCTCCCTAAGAGATTTGAGCACTGCCTCCCATGCTCCCCAAGGAGAGATCCTAGGTATCCGGGACCAGCTGATACTTAAACATCATTTAGCGCCAGCTTTCTGTGTTTCTCTGCTGTAACGTTTTGTCCCAAAGTTTTATTTGTATCTCAGCATTGCATATTGCCGCCTGCACGGTGGTCAGTGTGACCTCGAGACACGCTCTCTGCTCCTGCTGCTCAGTTTGGGAGGGGAGCTCCTGAAGCTGGGCCTCAGAGCCCGTGGTGGCTCTCTGGAAGGTCCCTCGGAGGGTCACCCTGGGGATTACATTAGGTCACTGCTCCCTCCGGTGTTCATGGTCATTCTCGGTACCGGGACCTCCTCAGCACTGTGGAACTTTCCACGTGGCCGCGTCCTCACCTGTGCGTGGCAGAGAATGGATGGTAGGCCAGGGCATGACTGAAAACAGCTTTTTGTGTTTTCCTTCCAGCTTCACGTTGCAGAGCATCCCGCGGGACATCTCGTTCTGAAGTGGTTAATAGAACAAGATGAGAAGATGAAGGAAAGTGGAAGAGAAGGTAGGCTGTAAAACAGGAACTTTTCCTGTATGGGCTGTGGAATTTCCTAATCCCTGGCAGCCCTGAACTTGCTGCGTGCCATTTATGTTCACATGAAGTTTGTTGAGTATTTAGAAATGGTGCCTATGGACAAGAAGTGATTTAATGCTAACAGATCATGCTTTAGTAAATACTAGAAATTTGTGTCCAGGAGTCTTTTAATTTCCTTTCCCTTTCCCATCCTCCCTCACTGCCTCTTCTCCCTTGCTACTTCAGACTTCTGACCTGCTGCCTTGAGGGCCCTAAAATGCCATTCTGTTCCTTGGGGTCGGGGGGATATCTGTGAGTGTCCCTACCCCAGTTGGAAAAGCAGGATATCTATTTGTAGTTTGGAGGAAGGGATAAGCAAAAGAAAATTGTCTGCATCAGAATTTTGAACTGAATGCCCGTCTTGGCAATGAAATGCATGGGACCACAGAGCAATCCAGTCCTTGGCCTTTGTGGTTTTTCACAACCCTCGCAGCTACTCTAGAAACTCGGCTTTCAAGAGAAGAACAGCATCTTTTAATGGAATTGAAAAGTTGCATACTATTCCTTTCTCAGCCCTGTCTCTTTGACCAGTCCTCCTGTGATTAAATTCGAGTTCCATCCAGCATTCTAGCCACTGAGGAGATCTCCTCCCACTGAGTTTGAACAGTCTGGACTTTCTGTCATTGTTTCTGAAAAAAAGTGACATAACTTGAATTTATGTCTTGAGGCAAGTTGCAGTTCTAATGGCTAGCAAGGCAATCAGTATGCAGTCGAACTGTCACTTCTCACTGTGTCTTTAAGAATAGAGACATGAGGGGTGCTTGGGTGGCTCAGTTGGTTGAGCGACTGCCTTTGGCTCAGGTCATGATCGCGGAGACCCGGGATTGAGTCCCGCATCGGGCTTCCTGCTCGGCGGGAAGCCTGCTTCTCCCTCTCTCACTCCCCCTGCCTGTGTTCCCTCTCTAGCTGTGTTTCTCTCTGTCAAATAAATAAATAAAATCTTAAAAAAAAAAAAAAAAAAAGCGTTGTGCTTCTCGAACAACATCAGATCAGGGTTTGGCGGGGCTTGGTTTTGCTCACAGCCGTCTGGGACGGCTCTCTTTGGGGCCAGAGTGTCCACTTGGATGATGGCTGGCAATGGCTTGGTCCAGCAGCCTCAGTCCCCATTCATGGTTAGGTTTTAAGAGAAGAAAGCAGGTGTGCAGTTCTTTCATGATTTAGCCTCAGAAGTTACTGAACATAACTCTTTCCACACTCTCTTGGTTAAGTCAGTTGCAGAGGCCCACCAGAATTCAAAAGAAGACTTTGATTCTATCTTTGGCTGGGGTTGGGGTTGTGTCGCATTCCAGAAATACTGTGCTCATGTTTGGAAAACACTTCCTGCCTCACTAGTTGATTATAGTCCTTCCTTAACGTGTGTCATGAAGAGGTACATAGCCATAGGCCTCTTGGCTTTTAAAGGGTCCTCATATTTGTGTGTCTTTGAATGAATTATGCATGCTACCTACCCGAGACGCTTGCCTTCAGGATAGGCCGCCAGTACTTCCGTCTGCACCAGATCCTAGTGTTCAGAGTTTCTCTCTTGTCCAAGAATTAGTTACGCTTAGGTGGCACAGTGAGTTGAAGATGATACACCAAGAACTTGGGAATCTGATAATAACACGAAATAATAACAAAAGATGAATAATATTCTTGATGGGTGAATGTCTAAGGTTGTGGAGAGAAATGACCAGATGTCAGCTGGAGCCCTCAGCTGATGACTGGTGTTACTCATGGTACCTTCCGAGTGAGCATTTTTCACGGGGGAGAACTTGATTCCATCCAAGCCTGAGGTGCTACTGTCAGACATTGCCTTCCTGAATACCTTTCAGGTCAGGGTTAAATCATTAAAGAGTACAAAGAGATGCAAGCATGAGCGAGTGAGCATTTCATAAGAATTCACTGTTTGTCTTGAGTAGTTACTGCTAAACCTAATGTAAGACTTGGACCAGAGTGAAAGAAGTGGTTGTGTTGGAAGGACGTTAAATAAATCGGAGCTGGAACTCTTAGTGTTAGGGAGGGTTGGGTGAGAACTCTTTTTATTCACTTTTTTATTAAAACACGTTTGTGGATTCAAGGGCAGTGGGGCGGAGATGGGGAGTTTAAGTCTTGTATGATGTTCACTGAGATTCAGTATATTTTTCAGGTTGTTTTGCAGAAACACTTGTCGAGCACGTTGGTATGAAGAACCTGAAGTCCTGGGCTAGTGTAAACCGTGGGGCGATCATTCTTTCTAGGTGGGCATGATGAGCGCCCCTCTGCGCGGACCTCCCCTCAATGCCTGGTCCCTCTCCTCCTCTCTCGGTTCCCGTCTTTGTTCCTAATTGTTCAGTATTCCTCACAGTCACTCGGTCTAGACAAGGGTACCATAGTAGAAACCAAGCCTAGCTCTTGCAGTCAGTCCTTACTCATCTGCCATCCTCCCTTGAAACAAGGATTGTAAAGGGACATTCACAAGGTCTCGTTTGTTTCACCCCATTTATGGTTTCAACCAGAATGTGATTGTATTCTCTCTCACTCTCAGGAAAGCTCTTTATATATGATTAATTTGCAGAAATCCCTTTCACTCCCTCCTTTCCCCCTCAGATTATGGAGCCCTCCAATACCCAGTTCTTATAAATTACATAGTTCATAGGACTTGCCAAGCATAGGTGTTCTGGAACTTAATTAGTAATGATTAATGAAAAAAGTAATGATTAATTACTTAATCTCAAAAAAGACCTGTTGCTATTAGCATTTGTTTGGCTTAAAATAAACATGAAATAATAAGCCATTAGTTCAGCTAGTATCACAACTTCTAACCTGGTCCTCCTTCCTGTAAGCCTCTTGTAACCCATTTCCACCGTCCTGAGAGACAGATGCAGGAGAGACCCATCACTTTTCTGTTTTGTTTTTTTCTCTTTAAAATTTTTATTATTACCAACTTTTGCTCTCCTGTATATGTGTCCACTCCTCCCCCACCCCAGCCCTCCCCCCAGACACATACACTTCCTGCCTCTGACAGCTGTCAGTCTCTTTGTATTTATGAGCTTGATTGGTTTTAGTTTTGGGGTTTTTGTTTGTTTTGTTTTTCATTACATTCCACAGATAAGTGGGGCCCCTTGGGTGGCTCATTCGGTTATACACTTGCTTTCGGCTCAGATCATGATGTTGGGGTCCTGGGATTGAGCTCCATGTTGGGCTTCATGCTTAGTGGGGCGTCTGCTTGTCCCTTTCCCACTGCTTCTCCCCACTTTTGTTCTCTCTCAAATAAATATTTTTTTAAAAGAGTCCACATATAAGAGAGATTATATAGTATTTATATCGTTTGATGCTCTCACCACATGTATGGTTTTGAGCAAAGCTGTAATTGCATTCTTTTTAATGGATTAGCTTTGTCCCTCTGAAAACTGAGAGTTGCTTTTTAAATCATGACTCACTTTACATGCAGTTTTCTTTCATGATTTTCAAGTATTTGTAAAAGGATTCTGGAGGCATTTGCTAGTGAAGTCTGCAAGCTGATTGTTTATTTCTAATTAAAATGGTAGAAAACTGATGATTTGTAAATCGAGGCATGCAGTCTACTTATTATTCTCTAGACAGAGTTATGTCAAGTTTATAATTCACAGGTCATTGAGACTTCAACTTCATGTGTTCTATTCCTGGATGCAAAACCCTCCTATTAACAACATCCATTTAAAATAGACTTATTTTTTGTTGTGAAGCAGTCACTGTCGATTTTTTTCCCCTGCACGTTAGTGAGGTTTGGAAAAAGAGATACCAATCTTAAATTTGAATTCCTCAGTGTTTCACGTGCAACATACCTGCAATTTAATGTACATTGTTTATAAATGTTACAAGTCTTTATTCAGTATATAATTTGACTCGGAAGGCATAGCTTCACAAGCACCCCCCTTTCGGGCATTCATTTCTTTGGGTAGATCAGGATCTCCAAATATGTGGGTGGTGCAGATCATTTTGTTCATTTCTCATTGAAATTGACTGATTTTCTAGTTCTTGGTGAATAGCCAGACTCCTTGAGCTGAAGCATGGAAGGTTTTTTACCAGGCATTTAGAGTGTTAACATGTACTACTCACCCTTTCATTAACACTCAATTAAGTAAACTTGCAGCCGTGCCGTGCAATTAATTTGTAGTGCTTGCTCATCGATCATAGCTCCATTTGGGCGGATTTCAAATCCGAGAAGGCTACCGCAGGTTTACTGTGGAGCACTGCTTAAAGGTGGCCCACTAGTACAGACAGTATTTGAGGTTCTGAAGGGAAGTTGAACTACACATGACCTAATACTTGATTAATACAATAATCAGTGTTTTGTGGTTTTAGAAGACTGTCACATGCTTGACTCGTTTGGTAAAATTCTCTGCTACTTTATATTTTACTTCAAACTTGTGCAGTGTTTTTCCCCCATAAATCTTTTTCAAAAAAAGTGAGAAGGCATCCTGTGGGTTTTTTAAAAAAAAGAAGAAATGAGTTTCAGCCTTCTATGCAGCCTGAAAAATGACTCAGGGAAGCAGAATTTTCTGGCATTTAGATCACTGTGGGCTCTAGGCTCACTGCCTGGGTTCCAATCCCATCTCACTCTGTAGTCCTGGGCAAATTTTTCAGCTTCTCCGAAACTTCGTTTTTCTTGGTTGGTAAACTGGATTGGGGATCCTCTCAGGTCATCCTCGGGCTGCGTGAGATGGTGGAGGTTCCATGCTTAGCATTATGTCCAGCATGTGTGCTCTGCAAATACTAACCTTTATTACTGCTGAGCTTTATGTCAGTATAGAAAATCAGAAGTACCTGGTGAGTCACAAACCTGTTAAAAGGGACTTCTACCAACTCTGTGGGCTTCCCAGGTGGCAGGCTGTCTTGTTGCTTGTCCCCCCCACACACAGCGGGATTCTGCCTGGTGCTGCTGGCTCACCCTCCTCTCTGTGCATGTGATGGAAGTTCTTAGCACCAGGGACTTTGGAAATGCCATGTGATTTGCTTCTAGGATGTGTTTCAGAGGTCAGCATTACAGTGTGGTCGTGAAGAACGGGGAAACCAGGAAACTCAGCCCTCATATTCTGCAGTCAGGCCCCTGTTCAAGAGAAAGGGGCCTTCCTGTCACCAGCATCCAGGGCCCATCCACTTTCGGGGATCGAGCTTTCTAGCAGGTTTTCAGAAAGCAGAGTGCACTTGTTTGTTTTAATGGCTCGCATCTCCTGAGTGCTTTTCCTAAGTGTCAGGCTCTGTCTAGGTGCTTTAGGTACGGTGGAAGGTAGATTGTGTTGTTGGTCCCGTTTACAGGTCAACAGATAGTCCTAAAGAATTTAAGTAGCATGCTCCTGCTTGTTCGGTTACGGAGCGGCAGAGGTAGCTTCAGAACCAGGCCATGAGGCTCCAAGCTAAAGCTGCTCACCCCTTCCCGTGTTTTAGCTACCGGCCCTTCCCTGCTTCCCTGGCGGCCCTCCGCCTTTCCTCTGTGCACCCTGCACTCCTGCTCTCTGGGGCACTCAGCCGTCTGCTCTGCGTGTGTACTGCGGCGAGATCACAAAGTACTGTTCTTGAGTTTATCTGGGTGGGGAGGGCAAGATCGAATACACGCAGCAACTATTTCTAAGGAAGGGTGTTAGTCCTGAGATAATCAACAGTGGCAGTGAACGTCGGACCAGTTCTGTCCGGAGCGGAGTTGCTCCTACAGGGAGCGACTGACTCAGCAAGATTAGAAACGTTTTCTGTTGATGTGGTTTCCGAACATAGGCCACCAGCCCCCATCATTCAGCTGCTGAATTCAGCGGATGTACTGCTCATTACAAGACTTGTCTCACAAACCAATGAATTGTTTATACCTTGCATGGCGATAGTAATTGCAGATGATTAGGGCTTTTGATGGAAGATGATTTTTTTTTGTTTGTTAATCTCTGTCTTCTCTCTTCAGCCTTCTCCAGAGTTCCGATAAAGAAGTCGCACACAAAGTCAAGGCTGGACTGAAGGGCCTCATTCCCACATTGGAGAAAAACAAAAACACCAGCAAAGGAGTAGAAATGCTACTTGAAAAACTGGCCGCATAGTGGACACAGTTAAGAACAAGAGAGAATCATTTTTCCTGCCCTCTTTTCCCAGTGTGGAGAAGAAGGGTTCGGGTCCACCTTCCTGGGAATCTGGGTGCTCTGTATATGTTTTTTTGTTTTGTTTTGTTTTGTTTTTTTGTATAAGAGTCTATTTATAAAACAATTTCTAAAAATTGCCTTTTTTTTTTTTTTAATTCCTAGCCAAGTCCTCTATCGTACTGAGTAGTGAGCAAATCAGAGGTGAGGCGGTAACATAAGAGGTTTACCTGTCCCAGACAGTGGGACCAGCCCAGTAAGTGCCACGGAGGAGCAGGAGTTGATTCAAGAGAGAAGACGTCTTCAGAAGCAGTAGTCTGAGAAGGCTTCATGAAGGAGGTGGGGCTTGGGGACCTTAAAGGAAGGCGGGGAGTAGCCAGAGGGAGCCCAGGGTAGTCTGGGTAGTCTGTGGTGGGAACTGGGAGCAGAGAGCAACTTCCAGTAGCCGTGGGGCCTTGATGGCTCCAGGGAGAGAGGGTCCCCTGCAGCCAGAGCGGTCCCTTTCCCCACTGCCTTAGGGTTTGGGCTTCGGGTTAGACATCATTTGAAAGAAAGGCAGTGTGGTAAGGTAAGGTGCATGGGGGAAGTGGGCTAGAGAAATGGGGGTGTCACCAAGCTAGCAGTGTTAAGCCCCATGTCACTGGGAGACTCTCCCTACCTTTGGAGCCTGGCCTTCCAGGGAGATAACTCCTTGTGAGTAAGACGTTCTCTCTTGTGACTTTCCCTGAAATAGTTCAAGCCCTTACCGGGTTTGTGTTAGAAGAAAGGACTGGACGTTAACAGTGCTGCCGAGGTTTAAATGTAAGTGTAAGGAGGATGTTTAATTTTCAAACTGTGCTTGGTGGTCGGCAGCCCAGCGTGGAAGGGTCGGTAGGCCCCTCGGGGCCCCTGTAGCCTCGCCTGCCTGGATACCGAGCCTGGGGGCTTTTCTCTAAGCAGCCCGAGGGCATGGCACCCGCTCCTCTGCCAGGAATGTGGACCCATCCAGGGCACAGAAGAGCTGATACCTGTAACCGGCCTGTGCTTGGATGCCCCCGCCGGGGTCCCCGGCTGCAGTTGGCATGGGGTGAGGAGGTGCAGGTGGCGGAAAGGCCACATCAGGACTCACTCTTGTTTGACAAATACATTGTGTGTTGTCCATATAAAGGGTGCCTTTGGAAAGCAGAGAAAAAGCCCTGCTGTTTGCTCCATCTAGGGGACTAAACAAAGTACCATACATCGTGGTGAAATCAGAGCGGAACCACAGTGGCAGCCCTTCTTCCGCCCCATTCCTCCGCACCCCTGCGTGGCCCTGCCCAGAAGTAGTGTCTTCCAGTTCTTTCAGCTGTGCTTAGTTTTTAAAGATTTGGTTTTTGTTGTGGCTTTTTGTTTGTATAATCTCTTAGTTGTAAGCATTTTCTTTGACTTTCTGCTATAGGTAAATATAGATTAAGACTTCTCATCGCCGGGTCAGGGGAGGCACCTGGGTGGCTCCGTTGGTTGAGCAGCTGCCTTCGGCTCAGGTCATTTTCTCAGGGTCCTGGGATCGAGCTCCGGGTCAGCAGGAGGTCTGTTTTCCACTCTGCTGTCGCCCCTCCCTCCCATTGCTGCTCTCGGTCTCTTTCCAATAAATAAATATCTGTAAGTCAGTGATGGATTTTAAGGATCCTGGCCAGTGAACCTTGGAAGTGGTATTCCTGGGAAAGGTTTCTTAGACTGTAGACCACCACACACCCCGCCAAGAAGAGTTCCTCTGGTCCCAGTCAACGTTGGATGTGCAGACTGGATGCATCAGGCGCGTGCGCCGTCTTGCAGCCGTGGTAGAAGAGAGCGCACCGACGTTGGCTGAGCCAAAGGTGGGAAGCCGAGCTGCGGGATAAAAGGAAGGCCCAGAGCTGCCCTACTGCTGGATGTGCGGTTACATGAGATGTTTATCAGGCCATTTTGAATTGGATCTTTAGAAACTGGCGGCTGAAAGTGTGCCAACCGCACTATCTCTGAGTCTTCATGTCCACGCGAGCACATTGAGTCATCTGGCATCCTTGTGTTCCCCTTAGACCCCCTCCCGCAGTCGGCTGGCTTTCCAGGTGCCCTGAGGGACCACTGTGCACCCACCATCGCCCTGGGCCTGCCCTCCATTTGTCCCATGGGAAGCCCGGTTCCAGGATCCCATGCATTTCTTTTTCTTACTTTAACACTCTCTTGAATGAGGCACAATTTCTAAAAGTTTCCTGTGAAAGAATGCAGAGGAGATAAAATTTTTTAAAGTCCGCATGTCTTCATTCACACCCTTTCACACCTGGTTACCTGGTTCAGCTGGTTATAGAATTCTGGTGTGAAATTAATTTTGCCTCAGAATTTTAAGGACATTGGTCAATATTTTCTTGGATGTTGAGTTGCTTTGGAAGCCAAATGCCATCCTTATTCTCAGGGGGGTTTTGGAGGTTTTTTGTTGTTGTTGTTTATTTTAAGATTTTATTTCTTTGACAGAGAAACACAGCTAGAGAGAGGGAACACAAGCAGGGGGAGTGAGAGAGGGAGAAGCAGGCCTCCCACCGAGCAGGGAGCCCGATGTGGGGCTCAATCCCAGAACTCTGGGATCCTGACCGGAACCTAAGGCAGATGCCCAACGACTGAGCCACCTGGGCACCCCCTGTTTTTTTTATATGTGGCCTTTTGCAGGGGGCAGGGCTTCTGGGGAAGGTTAGCACTTTTAATCCCCAGCTGCCTTATTGTGCAGGAAATTGTGGGTTGGTATATGGTGTGTATCTCTTTCCCATGCTTCTGGGCGCTTGGAAACATTTTAGAAAGCTTAAGCTCGAGTTCCTGGGTGGCTCAGTTGGTTGGGCAACTGCCTTCAGCTCAGGTCATGATCCTGGAGACCCGGGATCGAACCCCACATCGGGCTCCCTACTTGACAGGAAGCCTGCTTCTCCCTCTCTCACTCCCCCTGCTTGTGTTCCCTCTCTGGCTGTGTTTCTCTCTGTCAAATAAATAAAATATTAAAAAAAAAAAAGAAAGAAAGAAAGAAAGAAAGCTTAAGCTCTTCCATTCTAGAAGTTGTATTTGCATTGTTCCTCTGAAGTTTTTTTCCATTTCTTTCTTTGGAACTCCTATGAACTGCGATTTTGAGTGTTTGGTTTGATCCTTTAATTTTTACTTCTTTGGCTTCTTGGGTTTTTTTGTTTTTTTAAAGATTTATTTATTTATTTGACAGAGAGATCACAAGTAGGCAGAGAGGCAGGCAGAGAGAGAGGAGGAAACAGGCTCCCTGCCGAGCAGAGAGCCCAACGCGGGCCTCGATCCCAGGACCCTGAGATCATGACCTGAGCCGAAGGCAGAGGCTTTAACCCACTGAGCCACCCAGGCGCCCCTGCGGCTTCTTGTTTTGCAGAGAGATGAGTGACATATTTCCTCTCCTTCCTCTGCCAGTCATTCTGCAGAAGTGTCCCGTTTCTGTGCCTTGGATGAACTCACTCTCATGTCTCCTGATACTGTGTTTTATGTTTATTTTACTTCCTTGTTTTTCTTTGTCTCTTTTCTGTTATCTGCTCTTGTATTTATCTTGGTATCTTTCCTATGTTTGAGGCTTTCCTAGAGACATCTTTGGCTCTCTATTTCAGACACTGGAAACTGATGAGAAAGGGGCAGGCCTGTCTTCTCACCTGTTGAAGGTTTGCTGCACAGGTGCACAAGCTGCTGTTCCACCGCAGCCCAGATGTCAGGATCTGTAGGCCTTGCCTCTGGGGTCCTTCAGTGCCACTGGAGAGAAACCGCCAGGCAGCCAGTGTTGTAGCTGCTCAGTACTCAGTGTGCAGGCTTGAGTTAACCCACTAACTTAGGGGAAGGAGAGCGCCTCTCCTTCCTGCTCTCTCGCTCCTGGGCCCCAAACCCAGAGGAGCTAAACCAATGCAAGTCCAAGAACTGCACTCTCCGCCTTTTGCCAAGATACGGAGTGGCAGTGAACTAGTTTGGGGCAGTCTCCCTGTGTTCCATCCCAGGCCTCTCCCTAGGACCTAGAACCTCAGACTGCTGGCATTTTGTATGTATCATGGTAAGAGTTTGCTCACTCCCCTGCATGTGCTTGGCATTCACCGTTCTGTGCTCTGCCTCTTTCTTCACAGCTTTCTTTTCTTCCAGATTATTTTTTGTTAATGCTCACTCACTGACAGCTTTTCTCCTTACCCTGTTCTTGTGAGTTTGGACCATTTTTATTCCTAGCAGAAATCAACAAATGGTCTTAACCAAACTGAAAGCAGCTGGGCTGGTGGGAGGGTGTATTTTCCATGGGAAGAGCCCCATTTGAGAACGTCTTTAATTTCCAAATGCAGCTTTTTTGCAGTTTTCAGATTGTACAGGCCCCATGCTTCATCACCCCCCCCCCATCAGACCTTGCCTACAAGGAAGGAAGAACTTTGTTTTTCCTTTAAGCCTAGGGTGCTGTGCGTTTGCATAATGGAATAAGGACCCTTGCAGGAAGTGGCTTCCTTCTTGCTAGTCCTCTGAGGATTGGCTCTGACGTGAGATGCACTTGTGTTACTATTTTCACAGAAGTTTTGAAAAGATTACATCTTAATTATAGCAGGTTAATCACTCAAGTCTTGGAAAGATGAGGGTGTGCATGTCTTTTTAGAATAAGAGAGCACAAGTCTCAAAAACAGCAGTTAATACTGAGCCACTAAACCATTAATGTTCTATACCCAAACTAGTGAACTAAACAAACATAAAAATCTGCTGCTTGAGCTCTTTTCTCACTTCTGATCTTGCTTAACCTAAGGAAACTAAGTGATAATAATTTGCACCTAGTACAGGCTGACTTTTGCTCCTTTCAGTTTGTGTGTTAGAATTCTAACTGCCCCCCAGCCCTGTACCTCAGAAGGTGCTGTATTTGAAGACAGAACCTTCAAAGAGGTAAGTCAGATAGAATGAAGACACAGGGCTGAACCCAGTCCGATGACTGGTGTCCTCACAAGGAGACGAGGAAACAACCCCCATAAAGAGAAAAACCACATGAAGACAAGGAGATGGTGTCCACCAGCTGTGGAGGGAGGCCTTTGGCTGGAACCCGCCTTGCTAACGCCTTGATCTTGGACCTCTAGCCTCCAGGGCCGAGAGGAGACAGAGTTGTGTTTTTGAAGCATGCATGCTGCGGTATTGATCATGGGCACCCTAGCCACCCAGTCCATGTTCTGTCACCTTAGCGTAAAACTACCACCACCTCCAAAGTGCACCGAATTCCCTAACCTTTTCCCCCGGTGAGTCCCTAAAGCTGTTAAATGAACATCCTTACCCAAGAGGTAGAGGTCGCCGTGTGGATCCCAGGGCTCCCGCTCTGAGAGAGGGCCGCTCGGCCCCGTGTTCCGGAGTGTGCGCGCAGATGCCGACTGCCGAGTGGCCCGGCCAGCGCCTGGGGAGCGGGGCTGCTGTTGGCCCTGCCATCCCTATAAAGGAGCAGTGTTTGGAGTCTTTTACCAAAATATTTTATCCGGTTTTTAAACATGGATTCATGCCTGCTCCTGAGTCTAAGTGGACAAAGCTGCAAAGTGTAATGAGAAATTTTAGTCTGTGGTCTCTTGTTCTGAGGGGAATTAATTATGTCTTGGAGGAAAATAATTAGCACTTAGTTGTGCCTGCTGAGTGATGACCACTTGAATGGAAGGTGGTAGGAATCTGGTAAGGTTATGGGAAACATCAGACTGTATGCTCTTGATGACTGTAATTAAGCAGGATGAATAATTCAGATATTTCAAATGACTTCCAGATGCTTGAAAACAGACTTGACTTTTAGATAGAAATCTCCCTGCGTTTGGAACGAGTAGTATTTTTATTGATAGACCTAGCAGTAAAGACATGTGCTTGGCTCGCTGTGACATTCAACAGCGTGCAGTGGTGGAAAGACCAGGCTTAAAGACGGGTGTGTGATAGGGAGAGAGCTGTGTGGGGGAAAAGACAAGTTGGGTTTTTTTTTTCTTGCCCGATCAACAGTTCTGTTCCAGCCTTATTGCTTAATACCTGAGTCTAGTTCTAAATATCGAACTATTGGAATCTGCTGTGTCTACTTGCGTTAATAACTTGGTGGACATTTTTGTCTGGCACCCCTGGGGTTCCCTTCCCACATTTCACATTCCTTCCTCCACCAGGTGCATATGACCCAGGTCTCCCAAGTCACCACCGTTCCCTTGGCCACAAAGATTAGTTAGTGGGTACCGACACTCTCCTAAAGTAGCATCTAGTGGGAGGAAAACCAGCGCCTTGGCGAGACACACTGGGAGCTGAGGCCCCGCCCCTGGGAGCTCAGGCTCCTTAGCCCGCCAGCCGGTGCTGCCCCACTTGGATCTTACTCTTGTCTCTTCAGTTCCAGCAATGCACATTTTGTTCACAGTTGAACAAACCCGGAAGGATGCATCTTACAGTTGATGGCATCTTAGCCTGGTCATCTTTAACAGGCAGCCGGCTTTCTCAGTGATACATAAAATAATGTTAGGTCCTAGCGTCAGGGCTTAGCATAGATGGTTAAACACACTGTTCCATCTTTTCCTCTCTCTATGTAAGCCTGCTTTTTTTTTTTTTTTTTTTTTTTTTAAGATTTTATTTACTGGAGAGATTGAGCACAAGCAGGGAGGGGGCAGAGGGAGGAGCTGAGCGCAGAGCCCCACATGGGCCTCGATCCCAGGACTATGAGATCATGACCTGAGCTGAAAGCAGATGGTTAATCCATTGAGCCACCCAGGTGCCCTCTACTTCGCTTTTCTGTAGTAGCTTTTCACTTCCAAACTTCTGTTGCTTGCTTGACTCTGTAGGTGAAGTTAGGGTGAGGTGTCTTCTGCTCTGTGCATACAAACTACATACCCTTTTGAAAATGAAAATCCAGTAAAATGAGAGGCAGTATAGCATAGTGGCAGGGACACCAGCCTAGAAACACACTGTGATTTGAAGCCTGACTCTCCACCTGGCATCCTTAGAAAAAATCCGTAGCCAATACGCTTCAGTTTCTTAATTTCATGGAAAGATGATGCACACGTCATGTGTCACTGAGGATTAAATGATCCTATGTATGTGGGCTTTTTTTTTGCCTTAAAAACTTTTAAAAATTTTAAAATGATGTGTTATATAAGTTTAAAGTGTAAACATGTCAATTGACAGATTTATGTGTTGCAATGTGAATACCGTTGGTAGCATTAGCTAAGCCTATGAGTTACACGATTACTGTTTCTTGTGGTGAGAAGTATCTAGTCTCTTAGCAAGCTGGAGGTTTATAATACAGTACTGTTGCCCACATACCGGGTTTTAGTTCACTGCAGCCTTATTTGCATTAGCCAAGACCAGATATCAACTAAGTGACCATCAATATATAAAGAAGGTAGATATATATACACACCATGTCTTATGCATACACACATTGGAATATGATTCCACCACCAGAGAGAGGAAAGTCCTGCAACAACGTGAATGGATCCTGTAGGTATTCATGCCAAATGAGAAAATGTCATACAGCAAAGAAACACTGTATGCTGTCAGTTACACGTGACATCATCAAAAGCCACCGTTAGGAAAACAGCAGTAGAATGGTGGCTGGGAGGATGGGGAAATAGGATAGATATTTAAATACAGGAACTTGAAACTGGTAGTTAAGTCCTGAGAATGAGCTTATGTTGGGTAAAGGACCTACAGCTGGGGCTTGCTCGGGGCCAGGCTTCCACACGGCAGGGAGGATCCTGGCGTTAGAGGATTGCCAGAAGAGCCCCTGTGAGGACTGGGGAAGTCATGACTTGGAAGTCAGAGTTCCTGTGTTTGACATTTTCAGCATTAAACATTTCAGCAGCGCTTGCCCCGAAATGCAGAATAATGCTGTACTTTTGATTTATATATTGACTTAAGAAATCACATAGGAGCTTCCGTGAATTCATTACCATTTTTAGGTTCATCTTTTTTAATTTAAAACAGCGATGTACAGTAGGATAGTCCTCAAAGGTGGGCACCTGGGTGGCTCAGTTGGTTCAGTGACTGCCTTTGGTTTGGCTCATGATCCCGGCGAGCTGGGACTGAGCCCTGGATCAGGCTCCTTGCTGAGCAGGGAGTCTGCTTCTCCCTCTGCCCTTCCCCCTGCGCCTGCTCACTTGCTCCCTCTCAAATAAAATCTAAAAAAACCCAAAAGGTAAAGTAGCCAAAGGAGTAAGCCGTCCTTGTATTTGTAGCTAGTGCCTGAGGTAAGCGGTTTGCAGAGCCCTCAGTCATCTCTTCTGCCCACGTGTTAGGCAGAGGGTAAGAAAGCAGGAACTCAAGTCAGCTTTTAAAATGCAAATAACCCTAGTAGGAAGGAAAGGCAGCTTTAGCAATTGTCCGTGAACACCTTCAGTCCCTCGGCTTGCTCCAGGAGGAGGCTGAGAGCTAGACGCGCTGGAAAAGGAGTTTGCTTGGGCAAGGAATACTTTGAGGTAACCTAGCAGGACCAGTAGGCTGGGTGGAGCAGAGACGCGGGGCATTTCAGCTGGCCTAGTCTTGGCATCAGAGATGGAGCTTGGGTCACTGCCACGAGGCGGTGCAGCGGACTCGGAGCGTGTGCAGAGCACCTGGGCCCTGTATGGGTGCCACCGTCCTAGGGCAGGTGATCTCGGTCCTCAGTGCCTCCGCGATAACACAGGCCACCTGCCTCCCAGTCCCTCAATTTACAGAGACCTTTTAAAACGAGATCCTCCACAAGTGTGAGGGGGGATGGAGGGCAGTACCGCAGAGAAGCGTGCTTGGGGGTTGGGTTCAGAAGCTCAGGCGTTGCGGTCGGGTCCTGGCTCTCTGACCAGGAGCGGAGGTAAGTCACGGTCTTTATGAACCATTGTTTGTGTACCTGTAAAAAGAAAGATATCTGAAAATCTCAGAGGCCTGGGGTCAGAAGCTACGTGAGCTTACTCGTGTCGGAGGTGCCTATAAGCTTGTAGGGGTTAGGGTTCCCCCAGGAGCTATTCCGCGCCTAGTTTGGGAACCAGGTCACCGAGCTGTAGCATGCAGAGCCAAAAATTACATTAAGCATAATTATCAAAAGCCTAGAAATAGGGCAGAAAGATTTGCCACATTTAAAGACATACTAGAGCATTATCTACAAAAATCGCAGGAGGCTTCTGACTTTTAGGGAGATGTAACTTTGTTTACAGGCATACTGTTTTATTAGAGCTCAGATTCTGAAAAGGTGGGCCATAAAAAGTGGACATGCTGCAAACAGTTGCTTTCCGAAATGGCCACTGGAGATTAGTTTCCTTACCATCAGTATTGACTGAGTTTGCAATCTTATTCCACCGGCCGTTCACTGAATACATATGTGTGTTTATATGTGCGTGTACGTATGTTTTTGTGTTGGGGAAGGGAACATTTTCCTCTGCCCTTCCAAGTTCTTTCAAGTTACCCTTCTAAGCTGGAACTCATGTACAAAAAGACCGATAAACAGGAGAAAAGCACACAAATTTAAGTTCTACGTGACATGGGAACCTTCAAGAGAAAGTGAAGACCCAAAGAAGCAGTTAAACCTGAGCATTTTTAGGCTAGGCTCGAGCGAAGAATCATGGGAACGTAGAGTGGAACAAAAGGGAGAAGGTAGTAAACTGGGTGGAAAGCAAAGCCTGTTCAGGCACATTTCTCTCCGTGTCTCCACTTTGGAGGTCAGATGTAGGAGGGCGTCTCTCACCTGACGGTCTCAGGACTGGCTTCCGGGGGTGATCACAAAGCCTTCCTGCCCTTTCTCTGATACCTTCAGCTTTCACGTTCGCTGTGGCTGTCCTGAGCCCCGTCTCTATAGCTTTACCACCTCGCTTTTTTCCCTCATGAGTGAGTTCTGTCAACCTTCAGTGCATTAACGTTTGTAGGAGATTCTTGTTTTTACTGTCGGAAAATACTTCTGACATTACAAACTAGCGTCTCTCTTCTGTATGGCACTTTAGGTGTGATTATCTGTTATTTGCAACCTTTTAATGCCTAAAACTCTAGCCGATTTACTCCTTCTAAAAGGTATCCGTGAGCTGATGCTTGTTTCCAAGTAGAAGTGAACTACAGGTTTCCCCCGCTCGCCGAAAGCAAGGCGGTCCTACAGAAACTTACCAGCTGCGATGGGGTAAAATCGAGAAAGCCATGAGCCTTAATTTATATGGGAAATTTTTTTAGTGTTCCCGGATCTCAAAAAAGAACCTCTCTGGGGCTTTTCTGCTACCTTAGGCTCTTTCTTGCTGATGGATGCACAAGCTAGATCAAGGTAAAGCACACAGGCTCCCGGACGCAGTACAAAGCCAGGGCGGCCTGCCCCTGAGATAGGCCCGCTGTGGCTCCCCGGGAACGGAGCCTGGCAGGGGCCGCTGTCGCTACTTCCATAGAGGCTCAGTCAGTGCAGAAGAGACCCCGAACACTTCGAGCTTTTCGCCTTGTCCTTCCTTCCCCACCCCCCAGAAGTGAAAATGCCTCTCATGGTTCTCAGCAAAAGCCCAGACTGACTTAGGTCCTTCACGTGGCGTCATGCAAACTTGAGAAAAGCGGGGGCTACCTGCATTTCTGCTCATCCATTTTGTTGTCAGCTGTAGTCACAACTATTCTGTGGAACTTTGTTAGATTCGGGTGGCATTTCAAGTGTAATTTGTTTTAAAGAAAGCTTTCGAGATTCACAATTGTGGTTACAGAAGGCTATTAAGATTTCTCACCAGCTTGAGAGCTGTAAGGAAGACGGGGATAATTGAGAAAAGAAGGGCCTAATGAGAATTTCCCCTTTCTGATGAGAAGACCTAAGTCAGGCAGTCCGACCCACATAGAACTCACTCGAGAAGCATTTGAACCCAGAGAATCTGTGAAAGAAAAAGCAGCCGCATGACGGGAAAGTTGACCGTGAGACCCCAGTGGGGAAAAATTACAGAAGCAATGCTTCCGTGGGAACAAGCACCTTCAAATTTAAGGTCTCTAGAGAAGTTTGTTTCTCAAAGTTCTGCCCAGACTGGAAACTCGGCCAGCAAGACTTGAAATCCCAGCAAATGAGGATACGTGTGCAGCTGTGTTTAAGTCCATCAGCAATAAAAATTAAAGGCCAAAAAACTCTATCATGCCTGCATGCGAGATGTCCTTGAATCTCTTCTTTCTTCATGGTATTATGATAGCTTCTATCTATGCTCAGTTTATAAATACAGTTCACGTTCCTGTGACCCCAGCGGTTCGTGTTCTCTCCCGTTCACTGGCAAAACTGCCTACTGCTGCCATTCCCTGCCTCTTGCCTTCCCCTGGGTGTGTGTGGGGGTATTGGTTTGGGTGGAGACCAGTAGTTCGGAGGGAACGGTCTCTAGGAGCTTAAGTGGAAGGACCCGGCCCTCCACCAGGACAGCATGGGGAGGGGGAGATTCTGAGTCATCACAGAAGCGGGCAACCCCTTTGATTCTGTAGTATAATAAATACTGCCTCTGGGCTAAGGCGTAAGAGCTCACTACAGGGTAGTTTGAAGGCTGGCCTAGGAATCAAAGGACTGTTCTGGTAGAATGAAAAGATCTGTGGACAGGTATGAATTCTAGGACCCAGCTTGACAGAAACCAGGTATATGACCCAGGCTATGCCATTGAAACTTTCTGCATCTTAGCTCTGTCCTCAGGAGGAAGGCTCTGAAGAGAGATGTTTTCTGATGGGATCCTTGAAGACTCAGGGTGCGCTGAGATGCTTTGAATCAGGAATGTGGTGGGAGGCAGGGGCAGAGAAGATGGGGTCCTTGGCCAACTGCCTGGACTCCAGCGGGGCAGCCGCACTTGTATCTGTTTAGTGTGTTCAAATTTGGAGCAGGATTTCCTTCGGTAACGGGTTAGCTGTTATAAAACGATGCGGCGCGCCCGCGTGACTCAGTCGGTTAAGCACCTGACTCTTGATTTCGGCTCAGGTCATGATCTTGGCAGGCTGGGATTGATCCCCAGTCGGGCTCTGCACTGAATGGGGAGTCTGCTTGAAGATTCTAACCCCTCCCCCACCCCCAAACTCATGTGCTGTCCCTTGTATTCGCTCACACTCTCCCTAAAGTAAATAAGGATTCCTTTTTTCTTTCTTTTTTTTTTTTTTTTTGTAAATAAGGATTCTTTAAAAAATAGTAAGTTAGGAAACTGCTGGCCAATGTCCTCTCCAGTGCCTCATCTAAAGGAGCGCCTGCTTGCCGCCCTGTGGCCGTGTCCTCCCTGCCCCGAGCGGTCAGCCGCCTGCACCCGAAGGGAAGCATCAGGCTGGAAGCAGATTTCCTGTGAAGCCAGTGGGGCTTAAATATCAGAGTCCCCCGATCCCTGGGCATTCGGAAGCCTGCTACCTGACTCCGCCCCCCTGATCTTCAGGGGAGATCCTAAGTTGTGACAAGCTTCAGGCCACAAACCCTGGATCCTCCTTCACGTAAGGCCTGAGCTGCTTAACGAGCAGATGCCACTGCGGACCTGATCCAGTGAACTGAATATGTGGACTTCAGAAGAGCAAAGCAGCCATTTGCAGGGGGTTGAAGATTTTTTGCAGGCTCAACCTCATTAAATACTGGCAGAACCAACACTAGGTTGTTCCTGCTAATGAGGATTGGATGTAAAATCGCAGTTAGACCCTGCTCTCCTCTCCTCCGCCAACACTTACCAGAGCAGCACAGCTCTGAGCCTAAGAACACAAGCTCTGCAGCTCAACTGCCTCGGTTGGAATTCTGTTCCACCACTGCCTGGTTGCCGGACGTCAGGGCACTAACATGCCTCTGCAAGTCCCAGCTCCTACATCAGCAAAAACACTAACCATTCCCTGCGGAATTGCAGTGCCTGGACCTATAGAAAGACCCCCCCCCCCTAAGTTTTGGTTTTCCTTATTACCGTTGTCTGATGATTAAGGCAGAAGCAGCTAGTTTCCTAAATCCCTCAGAAACACAGCCCCAATTTTTAGGTAGATAATCTGTGCCCATTTCATATTTCAACCTTTCATTACAGAAAAGTTTTTTGCCAGTGAAAGTCCTATTAAGCACAAGTACCCTTTTTTGGTCTTTCCGCCGTCATACCCTTTTTGAGCTTGGATGTGATGGCTGGAACTCCAGCAGCCGTGTTGAATCATGTGGACAAGATTTTGAACCTTTGGGATGGAGAAACAGGAGCAGAAGGTAGCCTGGGTCCCTGACAACTTCATCAAGTCGCTCTTTTAGCCTTGGACTACCAACTCTCAGATTGTTTTATCAAGGCAGGGTTCTCAAGTCATTAGAAGGACTTATTAAGAGAGATTTCTGGGCCCCACTCCCAGAATTTCCAATTCAGTTGGTGTACTTGGGAGCCTAAGAGTCTTCATTTTTAACAAATTTCCAGGTGATATGGATTGTGCAAGTCCCAGAACTATGTTTTGAAAACCAGGGTTTTATGTGTTAGGGAAATAAACCCTTTGTTGTTTAAGTCACTCCTATTTTGGAGTATTAAAGAGGTGTCTAATACGTTATTTAACTTCAGTAACTATCTTTGCTAAGTTTTAAAGAGCAGCAAGCTGATTAAAGTGCTGCTCAAAGTGAAGCAGAGCAATGAGGAGAATTGCAAATTAACTTTGTAGCTTCTGCACCATTCATTCCTCAAGTGAGTCCTGAGAATCTGGTGTGTACTGGGCATATACCAAAGCAACTTGAAGATGGGGACCATGATTTAACAAGGTACCTCCTCCCTGATGCTCCTGTGGAATTTGGTTGAGTCAGATTCATTTTAACCAGTGTCTGCAAGAGAGAGATGATCTAAGCCAGCAATGTCCTATCACTCAGTCTGGGAAGGGGGAGAGAGACAGACCCAGGCAGGAGGGCAGGAGGCGTCCTGAGCGACTGCCGGATGCCATGGTAATCCGTCTCACCTGCACTTTGGAATTGCCAAGGAGCTTAGAAATGCTGCTGCCCGGGCCCTGTCTCTCTGGATTCTGACTTACTGGGTCTGGGTGGAGCCTGGGTGTCTGGATGCTTGGAAAGTTCCCTTGGTGATTCTCGTGTTGAAAATCACTGCTCTAAACCAGTTTGGAAAGATGAGGTGACTGCCCCCAAGTGACATAGAGGGTCAGAGGCAGGGCTCCTGCTATCCAATGGAGGGCTTTGCAGATGCTTGGCTGGCCCCCAGAACCTGCCCAAGGCCGGGTCCGCCGCCAGGTTAATTCTCGCTCACCCTTAATTGTCGGTGACTAGGACGTGGGGCGCTGTACGCACACATCTGCTCCCGGCTCAGCGACAGCGCTTATGGCAGCTCGTCAGTTTCCCTAACAAGATTTTCCTTGGTGACAGCAAAACAAATCATTTTAATTAGCATTAGATAATGAATTTAAATGGCATTGAAGTAATTCCAAAATCTCCCTTAACTGCCCTAAATAACATCATGCAGGAGGTGCTCTAGTGGGATTTATTGTCGAGAAATTGCTGTGCTAAGGACACAGCTGAGAGGTTTCCTTGCCTGGGCTTATTCTCCCTGGCTTTATTCTGCACAGTCTGGTTAGCACCAGACCCTGGCTGAGCCAATCGGTGGTGGTGCCCGTATCAGGTGCACACATCTCGTCTGCTTGTCCTCACGGTGTGGCTGTGACCCTCAGCTCAGAGCATGCTGCTCGAAGGGGCTCATTCTCAAACTGCTGAGAAGCCCCTTCCACTGAGAAAGTTCTTCCTATGCTCACCTGAGACGGTGCCTCTGTCACTGACTCTGGGAATTCATTCCCTGCCCCTCAGTGCCAGGGGCGCAGGGCTACATCTCTGGGTGTCCCAAGGGCTATGAATAGATGTTGTGTTCGGGATGAATACCGCTGCTGTTAGCCTCTGACCCGCAGGACTGGGAAAAGGACGCATTGTCCTCGTGGTCCTGAAAGGGCTGGGAGTGGATTGTCCCTCCCCTTCAATTTCTGTGAAATGGGCAGTGGATGGGGTTGATGTCACATTTTTCTGAGAGAAAAAGGGAGAAGAACAACCTTGCCAACGCTGAAGTCATGAGGCCATCAGTCTGCCTATCCTGTGAATGTAGTATTAGTGTCTCCTCGGTCTTATTTTGATATAGAAAGAGGGGCTCTGCCTTCTTTCTTGCTCTAACTGGCCAGACCTCACTGTAGACATCTGTCCCATCACTGGACCTTAGCTGCTTTATGGTAACGTGAGATTGCAGGCGCTACGACTTGGAGGTGTCCATCTTCTTGCATCTTTTAAATGTAGATTTTATAAAGTGAGATAGTGAAAGACCATTATCTAGTAGCTTTTTCTGTGGGCAAAGGTCAAAGAATTAATTTTGTTTGATTTCCACTTTGAAGCAGTGTTAAAAGATTGGAGGTACCGTCGTCACATCTGTGTTTCTTTAAGTTTTGATTGCTCTGACACCAACTGGGTTACAACTTTGATGCTAATGGCCTGGGTAGAGTTGGGCTCCACGGGTTTAAGGGCATGGACCCCAACAAGAGTGCCTTTTCTTCAGATGCCAGCCACACTTGGGGAGTCTGCCGACCACAGTATTTCTAACAACTGGCTACAAATTCAGAGGTTCCCACAGTACCCTCGGGCTTCACAATTCACAGGAATGCACAAAACTCAGGAAAGCACTGTGTGACTACAGTTTTATTACAAAGGATAGACGTTAGGAATAGCCAAACGAAGAGATGCATAGGGCAAGTCTTGAGAGGGCATAAACACAGAGCTTCCTTGCCTTCTCCCAATGAAATCAGGGCACACCATCCTCTTTATACATTCATGTGCAATCAGGAAGTCCTACTCCTAGGCACCTAGCGCTCTTATTGGGGTTTCCTTACGTAGGCATGATTTGTTAACAATAATTTGTTATTGGGCACGTGACTTAATCTCTATCTGCATTCCCTCCCTGGGTGTTGGGCTGGCCCAAACCCTCAGCCCTATAATCACCTGACTTACTGGTGACCGACCCCATTCTGAGTCATTGCATCTCTTTCCTTAAGCTCCGGTGTGATCCAAGATGCTCATGAAAAACAAAGACACTTCCCTTCCTTGGGAAATTTGAAGATTTTGATTTTCCTAGAAACCAGGAACACAGCTGTTGAGACTTTTTATTAGACAAAAGACTGAGTCAACCAAATGTGCTTTAGAGTGGAGGAGGGAAGAGAGGGTGCTGTCAGCAGAGCACCCACTATTGTAATCCATCAGCGTGTTCCCAAGGTAGATGGGAAATGGGGAAATTGCTTTATTTGGGCACCATACTTCTTTCGCAAGGTTTTGTGATGCTGGTGTTTAAATGATTGTACACTTAACTACATTGCGCGTCACTGAATTCATCTTTTTATACATACAGATCTCATGCACCAACCCATAATCTATATTAAATGAGCTATAAGGAATTTTTGAGATGATTTTAGCTAGATTTTATTTTCGCCTTACCCACTGACTTGAGAACCTAACTTCCATGTGAAACACTGTTCTGTGCAATGTCCCAAGGCAATTCTTCCGTAGCTTTCCTGAAGTTGGGTCATCCAAAACCTGCTTGAACATTTCTTAAAAAAAAAAAAAAAAAAGATTTTATTTATTTGACAGAGAGATCACAAGTAGGCAGAGAGGCAGGCAGAGAGAGAGGAGGAAGCAGGCTCCTGCTGAGCAGAGAGCCAGACGAGGGCCTCCATCCCAGGACCCTGAGATCATGACCTGAGCCGAAAGTGGAGGCTTTAACCCACTGAGCCACCCAGGCGCCCTTGAACACTTCTAATAACAGAGCTCCCTGGTTTAAGGGTTAATCCATTTAATGGTTGGACAGGTTCATGGTTAGATAGTAGGTTCTTATGTTGAGCCAAATCTGCCCCCTGCTCCCCTGACTCTACCCTCTATAGTCACACAAAGGACACAGTCTGTTAGAAGAGGCCTTCAAATATTTGAAGACCAATATCCTGTTTGCTACATGATTGTCTTTTTTTCCCCTAAGCAAACATTCTCTGGTTTCTTCAAGTATTTTTTGTATGTTCTTCTACCTCAATGGTTTTAGGGCAACCTCATCAGCCTTCCCGTGGGTATTTAATGTCTATTGTAAAGTGCAATGCCAAGTACTGAATACAATACTCTGAGTGGTTAAATATTTATAGCATAGCTCTTACATTGCCTGATATGACATTCTAGGTCCATTAATTCAATCATCCTTCAACTACACTTTTTTTAGCTTTAATTATAATTCACCGATGTAGT
>PITA01003935.1:0-88095 GCA_004023965.1 Spilogale gracilis
CAGCGTGTACTTTTAAAAAATATAAAATAAATAACTACAATATGTATGCAGCCAAGGAAAATATGACAGACAACAGAAAAAGAAAACAGTCAATTGAAGTAGACCCTGTGCTGATGCAGAAGTTGGTTATCAGACAGAAAACTTACTTGTGATTTTTAAAATGCTAGAGGATATAAAAGGTGGACAAATGTGTGAACAAATGGGAAATTTAGGCAGAGACATGGAAACTATTGAAATAGAATCAAATAGAAATGCCAAAATTGAAAAATAAAATAAAATAAATGAACAGTTAATTAGATGGTCAGACTAGATCTAACAATGGAAAGAATCAGTGAACCCAAAATAGGTAAAAAAACAAAAAAACAAAAAAACAAAAAAAAACCCTGAAATACAATAAGCTAAAATAAAAATGGGGTGCCTGGGCGGCAAAGTCAGTGAAGTGTCTGCCTTTGACTCAGGTCATGGTTTTGGGGTTGAACCCCCATTGGGCTCCCTGCTCCCCTCCCCCCAACTCATGCACACATACTCTTTCTCTCTCAAATAAAATAAAAAAAAAGAAACTGAAATATAAGTTTTAAAAAAGGTGTGAAAAAGAAACAGAATGGAAAACTTGAAGCCATAAAATTCCTAGAAAAAAGTGTAGGCAGTAGGCTCCTTGATATAGGCAATGATTTTTTTTTTTTTTAATCTGACACCAAAACATAAGTAACAGGGGCACCTGGATGGCTCAGTCAGTTAAACGTCCAAATCTTGATTTTGGCTCAGGTCATGATCTTAGGGTACTAGGATCAAGTCCTGTGCTGGTACTCTGAGGTCAGCAGAGAGTTTATGTGAGAATTTATCTCCCTCTCCCTCTGCCTGTCTCCTGCTCACTTGTACAGTCTCTCTAAAGTAAATAAATCTTAAAAAAAAAGAAAGGCAGATCTGAATTGACATTTTTTCAAAGACAACAAACATGGCCATTGGTACATGAAAAGATGCTCAGTGTCACTAATCATTAGGGAAATGCAACTCAAAACCACAATGAGCTTTCACTTCCTACGGTTAGAATGACTATTAGTGAAAAGGCAAGAAATAACAAGTGTTGGTGAGGATGCAGAGAGAAGGGAACCCTTGTGAACTATTGGTGGGGATGTAACAGTGCAGCCACCATGGAAAATAGAACGGAGGTTCCTCAAAAAATTAAAAATAAAACTACTCTAAGATCTAGCAATTCTACTTCTGGGTATTTATCCAAAAATAAAAATAAAAGCATGACATCAACAAGATATCTGCACCTCCATGTTAATTGTGTCATTATTTAGAATAGTCAGGATGTGGAAACAACTTAGATACCCACTGATGGATAAAGAAATTATTTTATATACATATGCATACATAGACACACATATGCATATATATAACATATAATATATAATATGTCATATTTATATATATATATATATATGTAGCATAGTTGGTGCTCTTATGAGCTTATGTCCAATAGAGGAAACACACTTAAATAAAAATTATGATTCAGTAAAGAATAGGTTGAGTAAACTGCTCTACGAGGTCAGGAGCAGCCTGAAGAGGTAAAAGGGGAGAAAAAAAAAATAAGAAAAAACTCCTATACCCATATACAGTTATTTTCCATTCCCATCTCCCTGCCCCCAGACTTAGGTAAGCATGTTGTGTCATATATCAGTACTTCTTTCCTTTTTATTGCCTCTTATCCTGAATAGTACCTCATTTTATTTTGCTTATCCATTTACTAGTTGATGAACACTTGGGTTGTTTCCCAGTTTGGGGCTATTTTGAACAATTCTGTTAAGAACATTGATGTATAAGTCTTTGTGTGGACATTTCATTTCCATGAAAACGGGAAATGAAACAGAGTGATTGAGATTTGTAGAATAATATCAAGAAGTCATATATGCATGTACTTGGTGTCCCTGAAAGCAGAGCAGAAAATTATTTGAAAAAATAATGCTAAAAACTTTCTAATATAGATAACAAACCAAAGACATGGGACCAGTGATCCCAAGAAAGGTAAATGGAAATAAAGCCACATGTACATACATCACAAACTGCTCTTTAAAAGAGAGAGAGGGAGAGAGAAAGAGAGACAGAGCATCTTTTAAAATGCCAGAGAAAATAACAGATTGTACATGTAGGGCTAATAGTACAAATTAGGATGACTTTTCACCAGGAACAACAGAAATAAGAAAGCAAGGAGCTTAGAATAAAAAATACTGTCAAGCTAAAATTCTATTTCTAGAAAAAAACATTTTTAAAAAGGTAATTCAAATCACTGGTGGTAAAAATAGATAGATGATTCTGGGACAACCGGGTAGCAATTTGTGAGAAGTTAAAATTACATCCATATCTCACACCATATATAAGACTAAGTTTCAAGTACTATAAGAAAGTGAAGATGAATTCTTATTTAGCTTTGGTGTAGGGGAATGTGATCTAAATATGATCAAAATCCTGAGCTGTAAAAGATTGATATATTTGATGACATAAAAAAGAATGAGGACAAAAGACTAAAAAAACAGATATGAAAAAAGATAATTTGCAAAATAGATTTGGAGAGATAACTATTAGACAGACAAAATTCTCCTGGCAATAATGTGGAGAAACAGGCACTCATACAGTGCAGCTGGAAATACAAATTGGTTCAACTCTTTTGAAAGAAAACTTGACAATCTCTCCTAAAACCGTATATGTACTTACTGGTGACCTATAAATCTCACTTCTAGGACTATAACCTTAAGATAAACCTCTATCTGGGGCACCTGGGTGTTTCAGTCAGTTAAACACCTGCCTTTGCCTTAGGTCATGATCCCAGGGTCCTGAGCTCAAACCTTGGATTGGGCTCCCTGCTCAGCTGGGAGCCTACTTCTCTCTCTGCTCCTCACCCCTGCTCATGCTCTCCCTCGCGTTCAAATAAATAAATAAAATCTTAAAAAACAAAAAACAAAAAAAGATACACCTCTAGCAATACAAACATATGTATGCATAACTTATTCATTGTGGCATTGTCTGTAATAGCAAAATAGTAGAAATAATCAAAATGTCCGTGCATAGGAGAGTGGTGGTTGAAAAAATAGTATATCCACACAAAGAAGTATTAAGCAGTTGTCCAAAAAATAAGATAGGTGTCTATGAACAGATTCTGAATAATTTCTTGAATATGTTAATGGGTACAAAAACACAAAATAAGAGTAGCTATAGTGTACTACCATTCAAGGAAAAAAGAGAGGGTGTAATAATAGATATATCAGGGTTTTTTGCAAAAGAAATATAAGGATGCTACACCAGATACTAGAGATTAAATACTTACAGGAGGCTGGGAAAGTGCTGGAAAGGAGTAGGTAATGGGGGACAGGTTAGTAGGGATGATGATGGAGTGATAACTTCTTGAAGCGTGACAGCTTGTATAATTACAGAAAATAAATAGTTAAAATTAACCATGTTGTAAGGAAAACTTAAAATGGAATTTCAACAGTATTCAATTAACCCAAATTTACTGCAAATGCAGTGTATGGATGAATAACATAAGCACATTAAAGAGTACAGGGAAGAAAAACTGAACCTAAATAATGTTGGAAAGCAGTATTTTGACGATTTGACTTTGACTATTATGAGGCTAAAGGCAAAAAGAACTACAGGGAAATATGGTGGTCTGATTAATAATTCTGTTGTACATAAGTATATGGGTTATGAACTCTATGTGTATAGTAAGAGTAAGCAAATAAATGAATATATTATAGATAAGGGGAGCAAGGTTTCTCATAGAAAGAATTTACAAATAAGGAAGCAGGAAACAGTGGAATAAAACTTGTAATATTAGATTTCTATTGAAGGTATCAGTATATACTACCCATGGCTTTTTAAAATATATATACAGATAAAAAATATATGTCACACTGTATATACACACATGGGTATTTAAGTACTTCAGTATATTTCATAGTTGTTTGCTGAAAGAGCCTAGGAGCAATCGGAATAGCTAGAGCACAGATATTGAGAAAATACCATTTTGCAACAAAAGGAACCAGGACTTGCTGGAGAAATTGATTCTAGGATTGAAACATGGAAAGTACAAGGTAAATCTTATACATCTTGTGAAGTCAGAATATAAGGAAGTGCTTAAACATATATAAGGAGAAACTGGATAACATACATTTCTTATAGGAATGTAAAACTGTACACTCAGGAAGAAAGTTCAGTTTCTTATATAAAATTAAACATGCAATTATCATTAGGTCTAGAAATTACACTCTGGGAATTTATTCAAGAGCAATAAAAACTTATGCTCACACAAAAATCTGTACATAGGTGTTTATAGTAACTCTATTAATAATAGCCCAAAAGTAGGGGGAACAAAGATGATCTCTGATGAGTGAATGGGTAAAAAAAAACCTATTGAGTATCTCAATCATGGCACATTAGTAATAATAAAGAGTGAATTGATACATACCACAATTTTGATTAATCTCCATGGGATTATGCTGAGTGAAAAAAAGACATTTCCTAAAGATGATATACTGAGCCCATTTATATAACATTCTTGACAAAGGCTTAGAAATGGAAAATGGATTAGTGGTTGCCAAGGATTAGGGACCATGATGGGGAGAGTGGTGAGAGGGAGGTGGAGTTTATAGAATGGACACAAAAAGATACTATGGTATTGAAACTGTTCTGTATCTTGACTATAGTGGTGAATACATAAAATCAAACAAGTGATAAAATTGCACAGAATTAAATACACACACATAAATAAGTACAACTTAAACTGTAGAAATATGAATGATAGGTAGATTATATCCATATTAGTATCCTGCTTGTGATTTTGTACTACAATTTGCAAGCTCTCCCATGTAGGAGAGCTTGAGTAAAATGTATAGGGTTCTTTCTGTATTATTTCTTCCAAGTGGATACAAATTTATCATTATCTCCAAATAGAAAGTTTAATTAAAGAAAAAGGATGGTGGAAGGACAAAACAACAGTACCAACACAAATGTCAACAGAAGGAGTTCCCAGGGCCTAATGCTGGAATAATTTGAGTAAAAAAACAAATTAAGAGCACTAGATAATAATTCATATGATAAAATAAATATCCATGGGAGTAAACTGATACAAATGAATTAATAAATATATAAATGGAAAAGAAGAGACTACTCTTTTATACAGAGAAACCCCAAATACAATGGAGAAGAAATTAGAGAAATATTAAATAACCATTAGAGAAAATTCTCAAAAATAAGTACATAGTATCTACCAATTTTACTAAAATTGGTGGTCAAAAATTTGAGGAGAAATAGGCTATTAGCATAGACTCAAAATATTTCTTCCAAAGTACACATCAATTAAAAAGGAAATGCTAGGGGCGCCTGGGTGGCTCAGTTGGTTAAGCGACTGCCTTCGGCTCAGTTCATGATCCTGGAGACCCGGGATCGAGTCCCACATCGGGCTCCCTGCTTGGCGGGAAGCCTGCTTCTCCCTCTCTCACTCCCCCTGCTTGTGTTCCCTCTCTGGCTGTGTTTCTCTCTGTCAAATAAATAAAATATTTTAAAAAAATTAAAAAAAATAAAAAGGAAATGCTATTATGAATAAAGCCACTATGAACATTTATGAACAGATTTTTGTGTGAATATAAATTATACTTTCTCTGGGATAATGCCCAAAAGACAGCACTTAAAAGTAAAAGTAATAGTAAGACAAATTAATATTTTGTGCTTCCTTATACGAGATACTTAAAAAGTCTGTAAATACAGTTAATGTAGTAGGTCTGTTTTGCTCAGTTCTTGCTTACCTCTGTAGCCAGAATGATGACTCTTCCTTACATTCTGAAAACTTTGGAATAATCGCAAAAATAATTGGTAATGATGTTATTCCATATGCCTAAAGTAGTGGCTCAAGATAAACCAGGTTGTTGGCATCTTTGAAGTAAATATGAAGATTCATGGTATTTTCTTAGAACCAGGTCTAAGGTCTGTTCATGTGGCAGAGATGTGCCTGTGTGACCAGCTCCTGTTAGAATTTTAGATTCTTAGACTCCAGCTGGTTTTCCAGGGCAAGGATATCTCACACACATTCGTGTAGTTCACAGCTAAGAAGAAAAATGTTTCTCTGTAACTTTGTTCTGCAAAAGGATGACAAAGACTTTTCTAGCATACGCCTGTATATCTTTTTCCTGCTCTTCTTGCACATTGTCCTCTGCTGTAGCAACTTATGAGTATATCTTTGAGTCCTTTTGAGTAATTGCCAAAGCATTGAGTAGTCATGGGATCCCAGAGACAGGAATACAATATCATGCCTGTGGGTTTTTTTTTTTTTTGACAGAAATGTATAAGTACAATTTACTCAAAAATAAATCGTGAAATGGTCTCCATAATAACTACCCATACTCATAAAGTTTCAAGGTTTTGCAAGTCAAAGAAAGAATGAGGAACTGTCACTTATTGAAGGAGACTAGGGACCCTCACAAACTGAATGCAATGTGAGGACCTGGATTGGATCCTGGACAAGGAAAATGACACTAGGGGGAACCTGATGAAATTTGAAAATGGCATAGAATTAAGTTTAGAATGTAGTGTAGTTTAGTTCATTATGTTGTATGAATGGCAGTTTCTTGGTTTTCTTGTATGTGTTGATACTAGAAGAAACTGATAAAATATATATGTAAACTCTGCACTATTTTTGTAACTTACCAGAAGTCTATAATTATTTCAAAATAAGAAAAAATGAAAATGAAGACGAGATAAATATGCTTATGGACAGAAACAGAAAATTCATCTTTAGTAAACCTCCATTATAAGAAGTGCTAAAAAGTAAAATGTTCTTAAGTCTGAATGGAAATGACAGTAGATGAAACTGAGGATCTATCAGTAGGAATTAACAGCACCAGAAAGGGTAAATATAAAATTCTTGCTTAAAGTATATATTAAGAGTCCCCCACTAAAACGACAACAATGTATTATGAGTTTATAGCATACATTGAAAACAAGAGAGCATACAAAGGAAAGGGGCAGAAGTCAATCAAACTATAAAGTAAGTTGTTCGTGCTCTTTATAAAATTGCACAATCTTACTTGAAGGTAGACTGTGATCACTGAAAGATGGATAGTAAATTCTCTATAGCAACCACTAAAATTGAAAATGTAAAAGATACAATATAACTTTAAAAAGGTATACTAAAAACAAGAAAGGGAAGCAGAAGAACAGTACACAAATGGGTCAAATGACAACTAAATAGGAGGATGAGAGACCTAAACCTAGCCATATTAATATTTACATTAGATGTAAATGTACTGGAAAAAAAGATATAAATATACTAACTCTTAAGTTAAAAGGAAGAGATTGTAAGGCTGAATTAAAAAACAATATTTTTGATTTATAGGAAAAATGTTTTAAATGTAAAGAAACAAGTTGAAAGCAAATGGTGAAAAAGGTATACCATGCAAAGATGATGCTGATATGGCCACATTAGTACAAATAAGTAGACTTTGAGATGAATCATATTACTAAAAATAAGAAGAGCTATTTCATAATAATATAAGGATTAAATAATCTGTTAAAAAAAAAACTCTTCTAAAGGTATATACCGCTAATAATAGAGCCTAAAAATTCATGTAGAAAAACAGACAAAACTTTAGGGAAAAGGAAGACAATCTACATCTGTTTTCAGAAATGTATTAACTGCTTTTCTGTAATTGATATAAGAGATAGGCAAAGAAAACATTAAAGATATAGAATGAATTACTTGACCAAATTGACATTTATAGAACACCGCACCCACCAATTTCAGAATACACATTCATTGTTTTCAAGTAAAAAAAACATCACATGTTGAGCCATAATATATGTCTGAATAAGTGCCAAAAGATTGAATCATACAGTACATAGTCTGTGAAACTGTGGAATTAAATTAGAAATTAGTAACAATATGATCTTTGGACTGGATTGGAAGAGATTATGCTGAGTGAAATAAGCCAAGTAGAGAAAGTCAAGTATCACATGGTTTCACTTACTTGTGGTGCATAAGGAGTAATATAGAGGACAGTAGGAGAAGGAAAGTAAATGGGAAGTAGGGTAATTCAGGGAGAGAAACGATACATGAGAGACTTTGGACACAGAAACAAACTGAGGGACTTGGAGGGAGGGGGTGGGGGGATGGGTGAGCCTGGTGGTGGGTACTGGGGACACCTATTGCATGGAGCACTGGGTGTGGGGCATGGGCAATGAATCTTGGAACACTGGAAAAATAAAATAAATTTAAAGTCAAAAAAACAAAAGAGCATGTGTTGCATGGAGCACTGAGTGTGGTGTATAAACAATGAATCTTGGAACACTGAAAAAATAAAATAAATTATTTTTTAAAAAGCAAAAAAAAATGAAATCCAAACATTTGGAAGTTAATATCAGACATCTAAATAATGAGTCCATATGAGTGTTTGGGTGATATAGAGAGCAGACAGTTAGATCTTTAATTGTATGCTCTAGGAGAAACCAGATACTATAACAAAGGGGGAAACTTAAGGCACCCTCTGGGGAGGCTTATGTGCTGAACTTTGTGGATGTGACCTCTGACACTCTCTGAACATCAGCAGATTCTCACAGTGAAGATCCAAGAAAGATTTCCTGGTGGCACTAATAGAGGGATGGATAAAGTTATCATTGTGAAGTATTTCAGAGAATTTTCCAAAACAAATCCTGCTCCTTGAAGGGGAAAGACTTTACCAGACTGTTATCTCAGCTGGGATAAATAAATTTGCCCAACTCCTTCCTCTCTCACCTTGGTGGGAGGATAGAACTCTACCATTGAAGAAACATTTGTGAAGATCACACCTCAAAGACACAAGCCCACTAAAGGTTTGAGGTTAAATCACAGCCCCTCCCCATTCCTGCCTTTCACCATCAAACTGATAGGGTTCTAGAATGATAACAGGGATTTACACTCAAAAGAGCTGAGGGTCTAGACTCCCTTTGAGGAAGAGTACTTTGGACACTTCAGATCAGGAGGGGAGAAAAAGCCAAGGACACTGGAAGAATTTCAAGGCTCTGACCAATATTAAATACAGCTCAACAACTAGCTAAATAAACATAAAATATATTCACCCAGTTCCTTTTTTCCAATACATGTCTGGTTTTCAACAAAAAATTACAAACTATGTCAAAGACAAGAAAAAACAGACAAATCAAGAATCATAATTACAATCAGATGTTATAGTTGTGATTATCAGATTTTTAAAGTCACAATTAATATGTTAAGGATTCTAATGGAAAAAGTTGACAATATCCAAAAAATAGTGAATAATGTTAGAGAGATGGGAACTCTTGATCATCAAGAGGAAATGCCATAAATTAAAAACAACAACAGAAATGAAGAATGCATGTAATTGGATCATCAGTAGAGTCAATACAGGTAAGGAAAGAGTCACTAGGCTTCAGAGTAGGTCAATAGACATTTTCTAAACTGAAATGCAACAAGAAAAAGGAGAAGAAAAAAAAAACCAAATAGAACATTCAGAATCTATGGGAAATTTTCAGAAGGATTACATATGTATAATTGGAATACTAGAAGGAGGAGAAAGAGAACAGAGCAGAAAAAAATATTTAAAGTTAATAATGGACGAGAATTTTCCAGAATTAATGGTAGGACAACATTACAGATTCAGAAATCTCAAGAGACTACCAAGAAGGATAAAAACAAAACATCAACCACACACACACACACCCCAAGAATATTATGCTCGAGCTACCTAAATCCAAACACACATATAATATATTGAAAAAAGCCAAAGGTGAGGGAAAGGGACATAACTCATAGAAGATGAAAAAAAATTACAACAGAGTTTCCATCAGAATTTATACAAGCAAAGCCCTGGCTAGCTCAGTCATTAGAGTATGTGACTCTTGGTCTCAGGGTCATGAGTTTGAGGCCCACTTTGGGCCTAGAAGTACAGAAGCTGTGCAAGCAAGAAGACAGTATAGTAAAATATTTAAAGTGTTAAAGAAAACTCAACTTCTAAGTATACACTAGAATTCTTTATTAAGTAAAACTGCCCTTCAATAATAATTACAAAAATAATTTATTGCCATTATTCCTGCACTGTAAGAAATGTTAAAATAATTCTTCAGGTTCATGTAAAATTATATTGATGAGGAATTTGTGACCTATATCACAATAAATATAATGCTAGAGAAGGAATAAATCTTTTATTTTCCTTACTCTTAGTTGACCTAAGAAATCATTCAGTTAAGATACAATTAATAATAATGTATTGATTGACTAAAGCTTGTAGATAATAAGTAAGATGAATGTCAGCAATCTCATGAGGAATGAAAGGATTTGGAAATTCTGTGTTATAAGGTAACTGTATTACACATGAAGTGGTATAGTGTTATTTATTTATTTATTCATTCATTCATTCATTCATTTATTTAATAAAGATTTTATTTATTTATTTGAAAGAGAGAGAGAGAGATCACAAGTAGGCAGAGAGGCAGGAAGAGAGAGAGGAGGAAGCAGGCTCCCTGGCGAGCAGAGAGCCCGATGTGGGCCTCAATCCAAAGACCCTGAGATCATGACCTGAGCCGAAGGCAGAGGCTTTAACCCACTGAGCCACCCAGGTGCCCGGTATAGTGCTACTTAAATATGGAGTTTTGGGGAGGCAAAAATCAATCAATAAACGAGCTAGATTAAATTAAAATGTATATAGTGAACACTAAGAGAAACTACTAATTTTTTTAAAGAAAGAATAATAGGCTAAGAGAATAGATAAAATGAAATCATAAAATGCTCAATTAAAATGAAAAAAATGAGGGAAAAGGTTTAAATAAATAAATACCATAAATACAAAACAGTTGCAAATATGGTAGGTCATAACTTAACTATCACTTTAAATCTGAACAATCTAGATACAGCAATTAAAGAATGCCAAAATAGATAAAATAAGCAAAGCAGTTTTTTTCCTACAAGAAATCCAGTATAATTATAAAGACTTAAGATAGGAGAGTAGTAAAGGGATGGAGAAAGATGTACCATGTGTTGCCACTAATCAAAAGAAAGCTGGAATAGCTATATTAATTCAAATTCAGCAGATTTCAGAACAAGAAAAATTCTTGGATTAAGGAAGGGTGTCACATAATAATAAAAGGTCAATTCTCTAAGAAGAAATAATAATCTTAAATGTGTATGCATCTGACAGCATAGTGTCAAAATTTATGAGGCAAAAGTTGAGGGAAGTGAAAGGAGAAATTCACAATTTCACTATCATATTTGGAGATACCAATACTTCTTTTTCAGTAATTGACAGATCAAGCAGGCAGAAAATCATTAAGAATGTAGTTGAACTCATCAGCACTATCAGTCAACTTGATCTAATTGACATTTATAGAATAGTTTTTCACAAAACAGAGTACTCTTTTATCTCAAACTCACATGGAACATTAACCAAGATAGAACACATTCTTTTTTAATTTTTTTTAAAGATTTTATTTAATTATTTGGCAGAGAGAGATAGCAAGAGATAACATAAGCACGGTACTGGGAGAAGGAGAAGTAGGCCTCCCGCGGAGCAAAGAGCCTGATGCAGGCCTCAATACCAGGATCCTGGGATCATAACCTGAGCCAGAGGCAGCCACTTAATGACTGAGCCACCGAGGTGCCCCCAAGATGGAACACGTTCTTGCCCATGAAACATAACTTAAATTTAAAAGAATAGAAATCATAAAAAATAAATTCTCGGGATGCCTGGGTGGCTCAGTTGGTTAAGCGACTGCCTTCGGCTCAGGTCATGATCCCGGAGACCCGGGATCTAGTCCCACATCGGGCTCCCTGCTCGGGGGGAAGCCTGCTTCTCCCTCTCTCACTCCCCCTGCTTGTGTTCCCTCTCTGGCTGTGTTTTTCTCTGTCAAATAAAATCTTAGAAAAAAAAATATTCTCAAACCACACTGTAATTAAACTAGAAAATGACACCAGAAAGGTAGCTTGGACAATCCCCAAAGATATTTGGACATCCCCAGGGTTATGGAAATGAAACAATGCAATTCCAAATATTTATTGGGCCAAATAAGAAATCTTAAAGGAAATTAAAAAAAATTTTGAACTAAAATCTCAACAAAACTTCAACAACAGCAACAAAAAGATAAAATCAGGAATGAAAACTTTCTAACAGTGAAAAGTCTAAGTCCAGATGACTTTACTGGTGAACTTTACCAAACATTTCAAAAAGAAATAACACCAGTCCTTCTCAAATTCATCCAAAAAAATTGAAGAGGAGGGAATAATTTCAACTCATTCTATGAGGCCAGTGTAACACTGATATCAAAACTAGATAAAAATGTTAGAAGAAAATAATAGGTGACTATCCCTTAAGAATATAGATGCAAGAAGTCTCAACAAAATGCTAACACATCAGACCCAAGGGCTTAATAAAAGGATGATGCACTACAACCAAGTGGGATTTATCCCAGTAATGCAAAAATGGTTCAAAATGATAAAATCAATCAATTTAATATACCACATTAATGGAATAAAGGAAAAGAAATACCTGATTATCTCAATTGACAAAAAATAAAAGGCACTTTACAAAATCCAACATCTCTCATAAAAGCTCAGAAAACTAAGACTAGAAGGAAACTTCCTCAGCATAATAAAGAGCATTTAAAAACTCACAGATGACATCAGCCATGTAAGACTGAAAACTTTGCCTGATCAGGAACAAGGCAAAGAGGCCCACTTTCCCAAAGCCACTCAACACTGTACTGGAAACTGTAGCAGCATTTAGACAAGTTAAAAAACAATAATAACATCCAAGTTAGAAAGAAAGAAATAAAACTATCTCTATATCAACTAATATGATCCTCTCTATATAACGTCCCAAATAATCTACAACAAAGCTGCTACAGATCATGAATGAATTAATCAAAGCTATAGGGTATAATATCAACATACAAAAATCACTTGTATGTCTGTACACCTGCAAAGAATGAGCTGCAAGGAGAATTCAGAAAGAAATTTTATTTGTAGTAATATATAAAAATAAAGTAGGAATAATTTGATGAAGGAGATAGAAGATTTATACAGTGAAAACTACAACATATTTCTGAAATAACCTGAAGAAGTCCTATATTCAAGTGTAGGAAATTAGTCTTGTTAAGATATCAGTTGTTAGCCAAACCTATCTATGGATTCATTGCAATTTGTATCAAAATTCCAACAGCCTTTTTGAAGAAATGGAAAAGCTAATCCTCAAGATTGTATGGAATTCTACTGAACACAAAACAGCCAAAACAGTCTTCAAAAAGAACAAGGTATTTGTTGGATCGCTACTTCCCAATTTCAAAAGTTACTACAAAGATACCGTAATCAAAACAGTGTGGTACTGGCATAGAGATATACATGTTGACCAATGGAATACAATTGCAAGTGTTGAAATAAATCTGTGCACCTATGGTAATTTAATTTTTGACAAAGTGCCAGTTCTTTTCAACGTAGGAAGAACAGTATCTTCAACATATAAGCCTGAGACTGAATTTCCCCATGCAAAAGAATGAATTTGGACCCCTGCTTCATGCTACATAAAAAATTAACTCAAATTTGGCAATGACCAAATGTTAGAACTAAAGTCATAAAAATCTCAGAAGAGAACATTGGGATAACTTTGATTTTGACAATGGATTCTTAATTATGACTTCAAAATATAGGCAACGAGAAGAAACTGGTCTTCATGAAAACTGAAAACATTTGAGGCACCTGGGTGGCTCAGTGGGTTAAAGGTCATGATCTTGGGGTACTGGGATCGAGGCCTGCATTGGGCTCTCTGCTCACCAGGGAGCCTGCTTCCTCCTCTCTCTCTGCCTGCCTCTCTGCCTACTTGTGATCTCTCTCTCTTTCAAATAAATAAATAAAATCTTTTTAAAAAAAGGTAGAGGAATTGAATAGATGTTTCCCTAAAGAAAGCACACACATGGCCAATAAGAACATGAAAATATGTTCAGCTATCATCAGTCATTATCGTAATGCAAATCAAAATCACAGTGAGAAAACACTTTATGCCTATGAGATTGGCGATAATAATAATAATGATGAAAATAATGACTGTTGATGAGGATGTAGAGAAATTGGCACCCTCATACATTACTGGTGGGAATGTCCAGTGGTGCAGCTGTTATAAGAAGCAGTTTGCTGGTTCCTCAAAAAGCTAAACACAATAACCACACGAGTCAGCAATTTCTAGTCATATACCCAATAAAAAAGAAAATGGGAACTCAGATACTTATATATATCAATGTTCACTGCAGCATATTATTAATAGCCAAAATGTGGAGACAAGGCAAATGTCCATCAACAGATGAATAGGTAGACAAAATATGTACAATGGAATATTTTTTAGCCAAAGAACGGGATGATGTTCTGATACATGTCACTCCGTGGATGAACCTTGAAAACTTAAGTGAAATAAGCCAGACACGAAAGGAAAACTCTTATATGATTCCACTCATGTAAAAAACTAGAGCAGGAAAATTCGTAGAGATAAAGACTACCAGATGTTACCAGGGCCTGAAGGAAACAGAAGATGAAGTGTTAATGTTTAGTGGTTATAGAGTTTCCATTTGGATTGATGAAGTGCTTTGGAAAGTAGATGGTGGTAATAGTTGCACAACATTGTGAATATAATTAATATGACTGAATCGTACACTTAAGAGCGATCAAAATGGCATATTTTGCAGTATGTAAATTTTCTACAATAAAAAAATTTTAGTGACCAAAAATACTGAGCAGACATTTCACCAAAGAGGATACAAGAATGGCCACTGGGCACATGAACAGATGTTCAGCGTCATTAGTCAGCAGATAAACATAAAATAAAACAAGAATCTGGAATCATTTAACACCAGCTATGGGGCTGGAAACCAGTCTGACAGCACCAAATGACTGGGATGTGGAGCTACAGAAACTTCCATCCATTGTTGCTGGGAGTGCGGAAGAGGTAAAACCATGTTGGGGGATGTTTTCCAGTTTCTTACAACATTAATGGTATATCTGTCCTACAGTTTAGCAATTCCACTCCAATAAATATACTTAAGAAAAAGGAAAGCTTATCTCTGCAATATGACTTTTGTAAGAATATTTTCTATGGCTTATGCATAGTAGTCAAAACCTGGAAACAATTTAAATGTCCATCAAGAGGAGGATAAACTTATGTTCATTGCATAATACTACTCTTCAATTAAAAGAAAAAACTACCAATACACACAAAATATGGTTAAATCTCATAGACACTGTTCTGAGTTAGAAAATCCAGAGATAAAAGTATACATTGTATGATCCCAAATATGTAGGGTTCTAGAAGAGGTAAAGCAAACCATTGTTTAGTCAGAAACTAATTCCTTTTGGGAGAGATTTGGCTATAAAAGATTATTAAAAAATTTACTGGAGGGGTGCCTGGGTGGCTCAGTTGGTTAAGCAACTGCCTTCGGCTCAGGTCATGATCCCGGAGACCTGGGATCAAGCCCCACATGGGGCTCCCTGCTCGGCGGGAAGCCTGCTTCTCCCTCTCTCACTCCCCCTGCTTGTGTTCCCTCTCTGACTGTGTTTCTCTCTGTCAAATAAATAAAATCTTTAAAAAAAAAAAAAAGAATTACTTAAAAATAAAATCTAAAAAAAAAAAATCTAAAAAAAGCTTACTGGAATCATGGAGATCTTCTGTATCTTCTCTTAGTGAGTACATGGATGCCTTTGATTATTAAAGCTTATTAAGGGGGGAAGTTAGGTTATATTATGAGTACATCATATCACAATAAAACATAAAAAAATAGGGGCGCCTGGGTGGCTCAGTTGGTTGGGCTACTGCCTTCGACTCAGGTCATGATCCCAGAGTCCTGGGATCGAACCCAACATTGGGCTCCCTGCTCAGCAGGAGGCCTACTTCTCCCTCTCCCACTCCCCCTGCTTGTGTTTCCTCTCTAGCTGTGTTTTTCTCTGTCGAATAAATAAAATCTTTAAAAAAATTAAAAATAAAATGAGCCTTGTCAATTTCTTTTCTTTCTTTTTTTAAAAAATATTTTATTTATTTATTTGACACAGAGAAACATAGCGAAAGAGGGAACACAAGCAGGGGGAGTGAGAGAGGGAGAAGCAGGCTTCCTGCTGAGCAGAGAGCCTGATGTGGGACTCGATCCCAGGTCTCTGGGATCATGACCTGAGCCGAAGGCAGACGCTTAATGACTGAGCCACCCAGGCATCCCAAGCCTTGTCAATTTGTATGTAAACTTTAATAACAGAGAATTTGATTGTCTTTTAATTTTTTGAAGCTGCTCAGGAACATGGTTTGAAGTATTAGCATCAGAGATTATTATTACTTATTGCAAGTAGACTGTATGTAAATTATATTTTTACCTGCAGGTTCATCATATTCATTGATTTTTTTTATTAATGTGAAAACCATCAAAAATATTTCCACTCATATAACACTATTCCTCATTTATATATGCCAATAAAGTGCTGATTATTATTTTAAATTCTTCCTGATAATTTTTATAGTATGTAGGAAAGATTATGGTTAAAAAAAGAAAAAGGTGGGGAAAATATTCATTTATCTTTCTTGTAAAGTCTATGTTGGGTCATTGCTTCTGTGGTGATGAGGTTTAGTTGCCAAGTAGAAAGGATTCGGAGTTGAGATTATGTGTTCTGTTATACTGCTAATTTGTTGAGTAATGAAGCAAGTGAAGACAACGTTTTATCCAAGATCATTACCTCCAGTTTCCTTGAAAATAAAACTCCAAGACTCCAAGAGTCACCACTGTAGATCGCAAAACCTAAAGAATTGATTTAGGAGTACTTTTACTTCTGCCCCAGTTTTGGAGAATCAATTTTTTTGCAGATAATTATTGATGCCCATGTGTCTAAACCTTTATCAGGCATTATAAGCTGCTGAAAGTCTATAAGTATTTTTTTAAAGATATTTATTTATTTATTTATTTATTTATTTATTTATGCTATATAGAGAGGAAATACAAGCAGGCAGAGTGGGAGAGGGAGAAGAAGGCTGAGCAGGGAGCCCGAAGCAGGGCTCAATCCTAGGATCATGACCTGAGCTGAAGGCAGGTGCTTAACAACTGAGCCACCTAGTCGCCCCTCTATAAGCAATTTTTGTGATAGATCCCAGGGCTCAGGAAATGACAGCCTAGCCTGGAGTGGACATATGATGTGAGGTAGTAAGCATGATGAAATAGGGAAGCATGATCTACAGATACTAAGCAATATAAGACAAGGCACCACAACATCAAATCAAATGAAATGTGTTAGCTAGATAGTAAAGGGCTATGAATGAGGAAGAGGAGAGGGAAATCACTGGGAGTTAAAAATAAAATGTTTTTTCCCTCATTAAAAACAGTTGTTTTGCTGGTGGAGTGAAGAGGATACCACAGTATTCTTGTATATTCCCAATCTATTAAAAAAAATGGAATCCCTGGACCTACATCATTTTTACCTAGTTAATTTTTTTAAATTTATTTCTTATAATAGTTTTGTTTCTCAGTAAGTGAGGAAGTCACTTAGGTTAATGAGTTACTTAAGATTACAAAACTCATAAGGGTAAAATGGAATTTTAATATAGGTCTGCTGGTTGCAAACTTTAAAAAAAATTATATTCTATCTTTGGAGCCTTCTGAACTTAAATGTCTGAGGTCTATGCTCTTTAGAATTCCCAGTGATAATACAAAAATAGTATCAAGAAACTTCAAGGGACATGTGATTGTCAGGAGCCCTGCAAGGACACAGGCTAGTACACTGCTATTTGTGGGAAGCCTATGGCTCTGCTGGTTTCAAGATCACTCGTGGAGAAGACGCTTTCTGTCCCTCTCCTTGCAGTCTCTAAGTCAGCATTGTCTTAGGAAGTTAGTGGTGACCTGACCCACTCCTTAGGTCTTAGATTCTAGAGAAAATTCAGATCTTGTACTTGTCTTTGAAAATGCCCTGGCAGGGCCTAGAGATGATAAGCTCTTCTCCAATGTATGCCAAATCATCAAATTATGCCAAAATTAGTGAAAAATTTTGACCACCTACTATATATCTCCATAGTGCCTTGTATACAGTAATGCAGTGGTACATTGAAGGTAATTTGTACAGTCTCCTAAGAGTCAATTAAGTTTTCAGGAGTTTTGTTACCTGGTTAAACGTTAAATTATAAGGACTCCTGGGTGGCTCACTCGTTTAAGCATCTGCCTTCGGCTCAGGTCATGATCTAGGGTGGAGGGGTCCTGGGATTGAGTCCCATGTTGGGCTCTCTGCTCAGTGAGAGCCTGTTTCTCTCTCTTCGTGCCACTCCCCCTGCTTGTTCTCTCTCTCTCTCTCTCTCTCTCTCTCTCTCTCTCTCTCTCTCTCTTGCTTTCTGTCAAATAAGTAAATAAATAAAATCTTTTAAAAAGACATTAAAATGTATAAACATTTAAAAGGATGCTCAAAAATCCTCATTCCATAATTTTTTCTGGATTTTAGTGTCATCTTTGTTCTTGAATGTTATTTGTATCTATTGAATCTCTAAAGTAGAAATCATCTTGTGCTACTGCACGTAGCTTTCTCACTTCACCCTGAGTGGGTGTTATGTGTCTATGAGATCATGTCTGATATCAGCCATGTCTCGAGAACTTATATCACGGAAATAGGCAAACACTACAGATCAGCATGTCACTTATTGTTTGTTGATTGTCTCGATTTAAGAATGTTACACTGAAAATTTTGATAATACAGATTAAACTTGAAAATATGTCATGTCTGTAACTGTTACATTGTAAATAGCACAAAAATTGAGGTAATGTCCTCAGATCAGGACAGAAATCACTCACATCGCTGAAAAATGAGTAAAATTGCAACCTACTTCTACCTTGTTCATCCTGTTAACATAAACAAAATATCATCCAACATTCATGTCAGAAATATTCTTGTTCATTAATTGCAGGCATAGTTTGGTTATGGATATGAGAGTTTGGCAAAAAGTCAAAGTCAGAGTTATTTTCTGAGAATTAATTGGTTATGTGAAAATTATGACAAAGTTATATATTTTATTTATAAATTCTATTTCTGTATATCAGTTAAATTTTAGTATATGTGTACATAAATTTATATGTGTATATAAAATTGTGTACATATAAACATAGGTATGTTTATTTGTATCTATTTATAGATAGATATAGATAGACATACATTCTGTCTGCCAGAGAGGCAACTATTTATTATCTATGAGGATACTGTGCTGTAAAACTCAGATAAATCAAAGTATATTGATGTTTTTTGTAGATTATAGCAAATACTATAAGAGGCCATATTAAAGAAACCAAATGCTTTGGGGGATCAAATGAGAGAAGGAGAGGGGAGGAGGAACGAGAAAGGGAGAGAGAGAAAAAAGAAGAGAGAAGGGTAAGACACACACACACACACACACACACAGAGAGAGAGAGAGAGAGAGAGAGAGAGAGAGAGAGAGAAGGAGAGAGAGAGAGAGAGAACATTACCTAGGAAGGGTCACCATTGTGATTTGATGTTACTGTTATTCAGTGGTGATCCTTCCTACTTAGTAATGTTCCTGAAGATGATAGCCTTTTTGATGGATCTTTAAGTATGGTGAGAGTATACAGGCAGGAGAGGGCATTCCCAATAAAGAGAAAGACTTGATCAAAGCCCCCAAGACATGATATAGTATCCTCTCTATGCATGAAATTTCCTTTTATTGCAAGGTACAGAAACTGACTTTTTCCAAGTTAAGTGAAAAGACATGGATTTGGCAGAGAAACTCCAGGAAGTGAAGATTGGAATGAGAGACAGCCTACAGCAGTGCCCCAAAGCACGGCACAAAGTAGTCTCAACAGCTTTGGCATGGCCAACTGTGTCCTGCGGCAGTGGGTACCCATGCTTAAAACAGGATCTCCTACGGGCGCCTGAGTGGCTCAGTTGGTTGAGCGACTACCTTCAGCTCAGGTCATGATCCCGGAGGTCCGGGATCAAGACCCACATCAGGTTCCCTGCTAGGCAGGAAGCCTGCTTCTCCCTCTCTCGCTCCCCCTGCTTGTATTCCCTCTCTGGCTGTGTTTCTCTCTGTCAAAAAAATAAAATCTTTAAAAAAACAAAACAGGATCTCCTATAGCATGTGGCTCTCAGAGTTCTCCATGATTTGTCTCTCCTTTGAGGACAGGAGTGGGAGTCAGCTTGGGGAGTCCTGAGTCACAGTACATACCTTGGTGCCATAATGAACTGGGAAAGCAAGTCAATTTCAGCTTCATTAAAAAGATACAGAATCCCTTCCCCATACAGTTTCTGGGGGCAGGACATTCACCCATCATAGATGGGGGCAGGGAAGGGAGGAAGTCCACATGGTATTGTTTTCAATTTGATTGAATAGCATTTATTAAACATTCTATTTGCCGAGAGCCATGGTATGTACTGTGAATTCCAGTGAATGAGGCAGCCCATTAATTCAAGGTCCTTACCTTTAGGAGCAGAAATAGACATATACCAAAGTAAATGGAATGCTATATTATCAGCTTTATAGATGAAAAAGTGCAGGAGTCTAGGCTTTGGAGGCTGTCAGGGAAATAGGCAAAAGAAGGCAAATGAAATAAGTTCTAGAGGATGAGTAGATTTTTGACTTGCAAAGGAGACAAGGACCTTCCAGACACATTCATGCTTCAAGTAATCCCATTGGGGGAGAATATAGTGAGAAACTACACTAGAATGTGAGGATGTGGTATGAGGAATAAAAAGAAGCATCAGGAACCATGGAATGTTTTTGGGTAACAGACAAAGCATGATCAGACTGTGAAATGTGAATTCGAGTAAAGTATTTCAACATTGTATGGATAAGAGAAATAACAGGAATGAGACTATGACCACATTCCAAATCAATCCGGCAAAGAAAAGCCAATGAGGGCCTGAGTTCAGGTGGTAGTAGAGAAATGAAGAGGAAAACAAGGATGCAAGAAATACTGTGAATTTGAAGGAGTTTGGGAACTTATTGTTCCTTCAGTTGAGACAAGCTAGCCTTTCTGTTTTTGGACAAGGAGGTCAAGAGCCTGCCGTGATGCCCAGTCGGCTCTAGGCATGTCTGTGTCTCCACATTGGCCCACCAGTCTTCCAAAGCCCAACTGATGTTTCATTCATTACAGAGCTCAGGTGTTCATTCTTTGTGCAAACACTGTAGCTCTGCAAACTTCAGAAAGGCCTTGATCAATTTTGTCACATCCCTTTTATGAAGTAGAATGATTGTTTGCTTAGTTGCCAGGCTCACAAAGAACAGTTCCTCTGTGTTCTCTCCAACGTTGCATTGATCAAGCAATAGCCTTCCCTGAGCTTGATACCCAGGCATAACCTCAGAGGATCTGGACTGGTTCTTCCATCCATCAGGACCTGACAAGGGTTGTCAGCGTTTTGAGATAAACTTCTTTTATATTATATTTGATAAGCCTTATCTCTTCCCAAATGTAAATGACATATTCGTTGATAAATGGACTGAAATGTAACCTAATTGAATTAAAATTCTATGGGCCATAAGTGACAGGCAGTTCTGGGTTTTTATTGGTTTGTTTTGCAGATATCACACATAATAACTTTTTAAATAACTAAATTACAGCTGTTCTGAATAAAAATCAAGCTATAACAATCATGCAAGGATTAACATTTTTCTCCATCGATGAAAACCCATTAATTTTCTTGTTTTCTTCTCTACAGAGAGTGAGGCCATGAAGTTTAAACAGAAATATAATCCTTTCAGGGCACCTGGGTGGCTCAGTTGGTTAAGCGACTGCCTTCGGCTCAGGTCATGATCCCGGAGACCCGGGATCGAGTCCCACATCGGGCTCCCTGCTCGGCAGGAAGCCTGCTTCTCCCTCTCTCACTCCCCCTGCTTGTGTTCCCTCTCTGGCTGTGTTTCTCTCTGTCAAATAAATAAAAATCTTAAAAAAAAAAAGAAATATAATCCTTTCATGTCTCACTAGTTTCTGAATCAGAGACTGTAACTTGCCTTCAATTATTCATTACTTATAGCTTCTTTTTATTCTTTTTATGTATTAAGAGGCATAATTTTCTTGTAAAACTACATATTATTTCTGATTGGAAATAGCAACACTCATGTAAGCCAGTTCAGTACTCAGATACCCTAAGCTGTGATCACAAGAGGGCTCTGTCCTGTTTTCCGTTGCTCTGTGTGTCATATGTCAAGTTTGCATTTATGTGTAGAAGACTAACATTTTCTATTTCTCAAGATAGATGGAATGTATCCATAAATTTGCCTGGTCTTAGTGTTTGCTTCATGGGAAGATTAACAACTACTCATTAAATATCTGTGGTAGTTAAAGAATTATTTAAGGTTGTCACTTTGATAAATGTTTTATGAGGCTTAATGGCCTTATCTTTTAACCTGTCTTTTCTGTTTCCAGATCTTTGTTGCTCTTGGATGTTGTATAGCTTTTCTCTTTCCAGTTCTTTTTCTTCTTTTTTCAGTTGTGTTATTCTTCCTTAAAACCACATGTTTTGTAATTTTAACAAAATATTAATGAAAGTTTAACATGTGCAAAAATGTGCACAGTTCATAAGTGTATAGTTCTGTAAATTTTTTTAAAGTGTGGACACACCAGGATAACCACAATCTACAACCACTGCAAGAAATTATTATAGACTCCTACAAGTTTTCCTGCATGCCTCTTCCTAATCACTATTCTCTCATCCACAAAGGCAATCATTATTCTTACTCCTACCCCTGTAGATTAGTTCTGCCTATTTTTAAGCTTTATATAAATAGAATCATGTAGTTTGATCTATTTTGTGTTTAGCTCCTTGACAGATAGCAAAGAAGATTTATCATTTTTTTTTCTTTTCAGAGAATTAACTTTTGATTTGTTTAATTTTCTTTCTTTCCATTTTATAGATTTGAGCTCTGGTACTCATTATTTCATCCTTCTTTGGGTTTGAATTGTTCTTATTTTTGTAACTTATTTTTAAAACATATTTATTTTTGGGAGAGTGAGAAAGAGAGAATGGGGAGAAATGGGAGAGACAGAGGCAGAAGAAGAGAGAATCTTAAGCAGACCCTGCACTGAGTGCAGAGCCTAGTGGGGAGCCTTGATCTTAGGGATCCTGAGATCACAACCTGAGCTGAAATGAAGAGTCAGTCACTTAACCAACTGTACCACCCAGGTGCCCCCCTTTTTGTAACTTCTTAAGATGGAAACTTAATTATCAGTTTTAGTTATTTGATTCTAATATAAGCATCTAAATTATTAAATTTCCTTCTAATTATTGATTTAGTTGCATCAAAATTATATTCATTTTAATTTGGCTAAAGAAGTTTTCTAGTCACTTGTGATTTTTTCTTCAAAATGTGGGTTATTTGGAAGTGTGTTGTTTAATACCCCAAATATTTAAAGATTTACAAAAATTTTTCAGTTAATTTCTAATTTGATTTAGTTGTGATTAGAGGACAAACTTTGTACCAATTCAATTCTTTTCAATTTATAGGGGTTTATAGGGACTTTTGTGCGTTAGAATATTGCATAAACTGAAGAATTTTTCATTTGTACTTGGAAAGTGTGCATGCTCTTCTATTATATGGGATGTTTTCTTTGTCACTTAGACCATGTTAGTTTGTAGTCCTACAGCCCTGCTGATTTTATGTCTGGGAGCTTTCAAATATGTTACTGTAATCATTAAATTGTGCACTTCTCTTTTCAAATATAACTTTTTGCATAATATATTTGAGACTTTTTCTTATATGCACATACATGAGTAATTGTTTTATCTTCCTCATGTATTAACCCTTTTATCATTATGAGATGTCTTATTTATCTCTTGTGATATTTCTTTTCTCTATTCTTTTTTATATAGAGAGAATGTGCACATGTGGTGTGGGAGGAAAGAGGGAGAGGGAGAGAGAGAATCTTAAGTAGGTTCCATGCTCTATCTGTGTTGTCTTCCTCTCTCTGTTCTTCCCTGCCTACCCCCACTCTCTCTTTTGAAAAAAGGAAAAAAACAAAATAAAACTAAACATTTTAGATGAAACATTGTATTTACTCTAGATTCTTACTTACATACCAGATCCTTGCACTGTCTGGTGATCTTTATTTGGTGATCTTTATTCATATCCCTGTAGACTAGGGATCTCCTCTGGCATCCTTTCACACATTCTTTATTTCTTAAAAGGCAGATCTACTAGCAACAGATTCCTTCTTTTTTTTTTTTTTGGTGTGTGTGTGTGTGTGTGTGTGTGTGTGTGTGTTTAATGTGAATACTTTTATTTGACCTTCATTTTTGAAGAATAGGGTTTTTTTTGAAAAATAGTTTTTTACTAGATATAGAATTCTTGGGTGATCTTTTTTTTCCTTTCTGTTAGCTCTTTGAATCTGCTGTTCCACTGCCTTCCAGTTTTCATTGTTTCTGATGAGAAGCCAACTGTCAATCAACTGGGCTTGATCCCACTAGAGCTGAAGGCAGATGCCTAACTGACTGAGCTACCCAGGCGTCTCTGACCATTATGTTTTAAAATAGTTTTTCCTGTTATTTTGTGCCTCCTCCTTTCTGTGGAACCCCCGCTATACAGATGCTGCTGTGGCTGATACTGTCTTGCAGGTCTCTGGAACTCTTTTCATTTTCCTCTAATCTTTTCTCACTGTTCTTTGTATTAGATGATTTTTATTTATCTTCCTTCTTATATACTGATTTTTTTTCTCTTCTCCCATCTCAGATTTTCTATGGAACCCATCTACTATATTTTTCTTTCAGTCATTGTACATATCAATTTTAGATTTTTTTTAATAGTTCTCATTTCTCTAGTGAGAGTCCTTCTTAAGGTGTTGCCATCACATTGCCTTTAATTCTTTGGGCATAGTTTACTTTTGAATTCTTCAACATTTGGGTTCACTTAGCATCATTTTCTTTAAATGCTCCTCCCATATCTCATCTATATATGGCACATTTTCAATAATGCATTGTACCAACTCTGAATTCTGACTTATTTTTCTAAACACTAAAAAAAAAATAGCAACTACCTGAACATAAATGGCAAAATCTGTCTTCCCTGCAGTATATGGCTTTTGATTATCTCTGCTTAGGCTTTAGGGATTTCCCTGTATCTGCATGCCTAGTGATGAGTAAGTGAGTTCAACAGAAATTGTGCTCTGACACCTTATGCCTAGAAGTCTTATATACCCTCGGCCCATTTAGTTTGTATGACTTTGGGAGTACATTCAAATTTCAGCCTGTTTTCAAGTCTCTTGCCCTCACCTGTTTTATAGGCTCTTTCCAGTATCTTCTTCACATGCATGCAGTTCTCAGACAGTGAGGGTTGTGTAGAATGCTTTGCTGGACTTTCTGTGCTTCTATTGTTGACAGGGTATCCTTGTTCAGCTTCTGTTGGACTGCCACTTTCTCCAACCAGGACCATGAACATAGGCTAGCAAAGATAAAGAATTTCATATTTATTTTTATCAAGCTTACCACTTTTCTTTAATAAAGTAGCATCCACCCATTCTACCCCTGTACTTGAAATCAAACTTTCTCAGCAAAGCTGCTAGGATTCTCAGATACAATGATAAAATAACTGCTTTCATTGACTGTGCTGGGAAGTGGGAGTGAGGTGACAGGAATGGCCTAGCCAAGAAGGCCACAGATTCCTACTGATCTCATTGAAGCTGTAGCAGTTTTTCTAGGAATAAATACTTCTCAATTTGTTTTTGCCTTTTGCTAATTTCCAGGGCCTTAAATTTGTTTTCATTAATTTTATTCAGCTTTATAGTTCTTGTTTTGATCTAGCCATCACCAGAAGTTCCTAAACTCCCCAATTCCTGAAATTCTTTAATACAATTATTTTTAAAGGACCATGTCTTTATAAATTAATTCCATATCTTTTTTGTCTTTGCCTGTTCCTTAAAAGTTGATATTTTTCAAGTGGCTCTACTCAACATTCTTCTGTTCTCATAAAAGTCATGCTTTCTAATTAAGTGTGGAAAGGAGGTTCATTACTCTGCTCGGGCTACCCTACAAAATATCCCAAACCATGTGATTTAAACAACTGGAATTTATTTCCCTCGCAGTTCTGGGGGCTAGGAGACCAAGATCCAGGTGCACGTGATTTGGTTCCTAACAAGAACTCCCTTCTTAAAGGCAGTTACCTCCTCACTGCATCCTCTTAAGGCTGAAAGAGAGAGAGAGACAGGGAGTGAGCAAACTCATTGGTGTTTCTTCCTGTAAGGGCATGGATCCCAGCATAACCTAATTATCTTCCAAAGGCCCCATTTCCAAATGCCATCACATTGGGGGTTAGGACCTCTACATGTGAATTTTTGGGAGACACAAACATTTAATCCATAACAGGAGAGATGCAGGAGGGTTTCTTCACCAGAGAAGGCTGGAACAGGTTCAGCATACATAGAGTAGGAGAGGATGGCAGAGTCACAGAGAAGACAACAACTTAGAATGGGTTTCTAGGAAAGGGGCTCAGGCCGATATGATACCCGGGGTCCCAAAACTACTAGTAGTTGGGGAATGGAAGTGTACTGCTTCATATAATAAACTTCAACAGTTATGGGAGTGGCAATGTAAATGTATTTGACAGAGAAACCCGTGGGCTTTTGTGCACACAAATGTGTACAAAAGATTGAGTTGACCTGAAAGACACATTTTTCCTTCCTCTCTGGTATATTCTTAACTAAACTTATAATTCAACCTTCTGCCTTCCTAGAAAGTTATCTGCAATTAGCAGTTAGGTAATAGGAGAAACACTTACATAATCACAATTCTGACTAAACAGGACATGGGGAGAAGACCTACTTGTGTATAGATTAAATAGGGCATAGTGTTAACAAATATCTGAAGTGGGTGTTTTAAAGAGAATAAGGGAAATACTAAGTGAGACACACGGGAATATGAGTAGGAGTAATGAGATGACAGGCAGAAGGGAGTAAAGAGACTAGAGCAGCCCATGATTGAAACATCACTAAACTCCAGAAGAATCAAATAAAATCATGCTATTTCTCTGAGAAGAGTATTTTATGAATCTAAGAGACTCTAAGATAAATGTATAGGAAAGTGAAAGTGGAGTATACTTTTATGGCCATGGTGTCTTCTCAGTGAGGATGTCATACTTTAGTATTTTTATCTGTGTAAAAAAACAACAACAAAAAAACTAAAAAAGACACAAAACAAAACAAAAAAGCATCTGCAGTGTTGGTATAAAATTTCTAGTTTAACACAGTTGCTTATCTCTCAAAGACGTCAGGTCTCTGCAGGATACACCACCCATTGCTGCCTAGAACATTCCCAGTGTTACTGACCTATTGACAATTTGTGTAGCTTTGCAAGGGTTAGAGAACCAGGAGAAAGAAACTTAACTGAAGCTAATATATGTGTTCATGTCCACATAATAGTTGAGGACATACTCCGCTGTGTTAAATATTTACAAGAATTTGTTTATTTAATTCTTAAACTAATCCTATATAGTATATTCCCCTATGTGGTAAGGTTAGATTGACTTAATGTGTCCAGCTATTTTTTGTTCTCCCCAGAAGAGAACAAACATTAGCCACAGGCTTGAATACTTGATTTTCTTGCTTGCTTATTTCCCACTGCTATGATTGTAACATTTTCCAGGTACAAACCGTTCCTTTAGCCTGGATCTCAGAATAACGTATCAGGCATGAGGCACAGCTAACACATATCATGAGCAAGATATAAACCTGTGTTGTCTGAAATCACTAAGACTTGTGAGTTTTTACACAGTATGATCTAGTGGGAACTAATACATTTTATTCCTATTTTGTGCATGATAAAATTGAGTCATTGAAAGTTATAAAAGGTATAAAATTGGTGGAGAATGTACAATTAAAGAGCAGTGGACCTGAGAGGCCATATAATCCTTGAGCTCTCCTAACTTTTACTATTTGGATTCAACACATCTTTTGTAAATCTCATTCTGTCCTCATTATTCAGACCCAGCCCTTTGCAATTCTATGTAACCCATTGATGGCGAATAATTGACATATCATACCTAGATTTAATTCTTTGGAAAGCTGGAATGAGAAAAAGTCATTTGTTTATAGAATCATGTACATGATCACTTTCTTCACTGAAAATGTTGAAGGACATCATTGGATTTCCTGAAAAGTTCTTGCTAACATTTTATTAATACTGGGCTTTATTTTATAAAGTTCCACATCTGTTTAATGACTGATATTTTCTGGGCCAATATTCTCTGGGCTTATGATCCTCATTGTAATGGAAAAAAAAAGTTTAGAAGTGAGGAGGACAAGGTTCCAGTCCTGGTGACATCATTGGTCAAAGTTTAACCTGGGATAAACCACTTATCTTCCCTTACCTTCATCCACATTATTTGTGAAGTAAGGATAGTAATTCCTGTGATATAGTCTAAGACAGTCATTGAAGAGATTAGATGAGACATGTGATACTGCTTTATGTACTATAAAGATCCAAATGCAAACACACATGGTCATTCTTCTTATTAGAGCCTCAGCATTAGAAAGGCTTTTAAGGATCATATACAGATCTTTAACTTGCAATGACAAATGCAGATTTCCAGGTAAGAGTTGAGAGTGGAAAGAAGATGGAAATTGTTCTCAGCTTTACAAAACTCTACAAAAGCTCCTATATTTGTTTTGTGGTTCTGTTCTCCTTTCTGCAGTGGGGAGAAGAAAACGCATTCTGTGATTAAGCCTAGTAGGGATGAACTCCTAGGTGACTGGAGATAGGGAAGAAAGAGTAGAGGAGAGGAAAGGTTATTTGATACATTGAAGTTTCTGCTCTACAGCTGTGTATGCAGTAAATAGCTTTCTAATGATCTGCATTTATCAAAATCAGCAATCAAACTTGGAGACGGTTCAAGAAATCATCTTTGCATTCATTTAGAAACATTTATTGAGGGTTTTCTATGTGCCAAGCTTTGTTCTAGGTGTTAGAAATACAGCATAAAACAGAACAAGGTCCCTCCTGTGATGTACTTTTTAGTGAAGAGTGACAGACAATAGGCACAATATAAACAAATATATATAGTAAGTGAATTTCAGTAGCAACCAATTCTATGGAGAAATTAAAAAAATAGAGGCTGATTTGGGGTGGAGAGATGGAGAGACAGCTGAGGTGGCCTGGAAGATACTGCTGAGAAAATGCGGGAAGGGCCTACTAGTCAAGGAAGAAATGCAGTTGCAGGAGGGACTGACGTAGAAATTTAAGACAAATATGGTTCAACCACAGTTCGAGGGAACCTAGTCAGATAGGAGTGCCAAGAGCCTCCATTTGTATAGGACTTCTAGGCTAGGAGATGGGTCTTCACTTGCTCGAAGTATAGTTGGAAATCACGGCATGGCTTAATTCTGCAGAGTGATGTGGTTCTGTTCACATTTTTTTTTTTTAAATCTCACCTTTGATTTCTGTGCATAATGTGGACAGAAGTGGGTCAAGCAAAGAGCCTGGCAGATCAGTGAAGAGGCAAGACAGTAATCGGGTAGAAGGTGCTTGTGATTAGATTGGCTAAAGTGGTGGAGTTAGGGCAAAGTGGGAAGACTCATACCACATTTTGGCAACAGATCAGGGCAATACCATGATGGCTTGAATCTGCCATGTAAAAGAAAGAAAAACCAACAAGGATTTCAGGATGGCTTGGGATTTTGGTATTTTTTTAGTAGATTAGGAAGATTTACGTAGGAACCAGATGGCATGTATGGGCAGTGATCAAGAAGTTTCTTTTGGATACCATTCTAGATGACAGTTCTATCATCCAAAGGGACAGACATAGTAAGCAATTAGATATCTAGTCTGGAGATCAAAGGAAAGATTTAGGCAAGGGATATGAATGAGAGATTAATCAGCATATACATTAAATTTAAATCCCTCAAAATGATGAGAGTGTAAAGAAGACCAAGGAAAATCCTGGAGCAATACAATATTTAGACCCAGACACTGCCTACCACCCACACAGAAATGCATAATAGATAAGCAATAAATATTTGGTAAATGAATACATTTATTACTGTAGGGGCTGCCTAATTTCTTAGGCAAAACACTTAATATGCTATGCCGGGGCCAACACATTTGGTTTATCTATTAAAATATGGTAAATTTATCATTCTTATCTTGTAGTCAACAAATGTTGGGGTTTGTAAAATTTAAGTCTTCATTTTCTTAAAATATGCCAATGACTTTCACCCACTCTCAATCTCTGTATAATGCTGGTAGTTTTCGCCATTCTCCTGGCCTGAGGCAGAGGGAAATCTTGAGCTGGTTCGGTTTAATCTCCTTTCAGGTACAGATGTGAAGTGGAGCTTTTCTTTTATTTTCCCCATCTGTCTTGCATATCCAAGTGACCAAAATCATTGCTGTGGGGAGCTTATGAGTGCCCTGGGTTGCTGTGATTTGGAAAGGGCCAAGCAAAATATGGCAAATAGCACTCCTACTCAATTACCAGTATGTAATAGGGAATCAGATATTGCTGGGAGGCCCACACAGGATGGTTACAGACCTTCATCCTCAAGGAAATTCACATTGCTTATTTGTGCTGCAACAGAAGACCTTTTGTATACTGACTTGGCTCCCACTTTTCATTATTGGCACCCATGTGGATGGATTTTGGATGTTCTCTAGTTGCTGATTCCTCTCTGCTCCATGAGGTGGAACATCTTTCTTCATGGTTATGCCATCTCTAATTTTCCTCCCCATCATCAGCGATGCAAATTCTTATCTGTCCTCATGTTTGAAGTTGTATGGCTCTTGAACCATGTGCTCTCTTTCCCCTGTGCCATTTATACATAAGTATTGTGTTTCTTGTTGTAGGAATTTTTTTTTATTGCTATTTGAAGCTAAGCTCATGGTATTCAAGAACATCACTTTACTTTCAAGAGATGACTGTCTTTACCATGATTTTGATATTTTATTCCACAGGTGGAATTGACATTTCCTCCTAAGGCTGTTAATGCAATCGAAATAACTGGGGTGCCTGGTGGCTCAGTCAGTTAAATGTCTGCCCTCGGCTCCTTGCTCAGTAATGCATCTGCTTGTCCTTCTGCCACTCTCTTGCTCATTCTCTATCTCTCTCAAATAAATAAATAAAATTTAAAAAGTAAAGAAAAATTGAAGCAATTATAACTATTGGGCAGGAGAGAAAACAGTGTAACCAGGTAAAAGTGGAAAGAAAAGTCTTAGCAAAAGCATCCATTGATAAAATGTGTTAAGTAGGGAATATTCGGTATTATACTATGATATCTTTGTTTTTTATGTTTTAAAGGAAACTTCTAGGGCAAAAAATGTACTTTCTAACATACAGAGAGCAGGGAGGCTTTACCACCTGCCTACATTCTTTATCTGTACTGTATACAATTATTCTGTGAGAGATCAGACCCTAAATGGTTCCATTATGTCATGGTTTGAGTTTCTGCAGAAGCAAAGCCTGAGCTGAGGATTTGAGTGCAAATAGCTTATAGGAAATATGCCAAGAATTGGAAGTAGGGAAGTAATGGAAGAGAATGATGTCATTCCAGGTGCATTAATGAGCAGGTTACCACAGAGGACAACTGGGGAGGGAATCTTGGGAAGCTGTATGACGTGTGCTTCAAAAAGTTGTGGAAGAAATGAGGAATCTTTGTCATTTGGCTCTCATCTTTTATTGGCTGAGTTCTCCTTGAACAATCAACTGACTGATATTCCAGCCTGCCTGCATGGGCCTGTCACATCAGAAAAAAGTAGGAAGATACAGATGCTTCTAGTAGAAAGCTGTTGGCAGCCTTAAGAACTGTGAATGCCAGGGCGGTATGTGTGGGACACTGACCCTCTAAATATCAGTAGCTTACCAATAACAAAACACTTTTTCTCACTAGTACTGCGTGTACGTCACAAGTTGGCATGCTAGTCTGTCTATTCAGTGACATCTTCTCTTCAGGATGAAGCTGGCTGAAAGTTGATGCTCTCTGTGGCAGAAGGAAATGGAGCTCTGGAGGATAAGACACAAATAATTAAATTCTCCTGCCTGGAAACAATAGATGTCACTTCTTCTGACAACGCATTGGCTGAAAATAGTCACGTGATTCCTCTCAAAAACATGGGTACCAGGAAATTAAGTTTTATATATGCCTGAAAATAAAGAGAGGGGGAGAGCAAGGAGAGAGAGGAAGAAGAGAGAGAGAGAGAGAGAGAGAGAGAGACAGAGACAGAGACAGAGACAGAGACAGAGAGAGATGTAAATAAGCAGCACAACTTACCACAGTTTTCTCTTCAGATATTTAGCTCCCACTCCTTCTCATACACAAATATACTCACCCTGTCCCTAACGAAAACTACCCAAAAGTGCTTTCCAGTCCCCTAATTAGGAAATCTCTTCCTTCCTCATGCACCCTGTAGACAATGGTGCAACCAGTAAAGACTCCCATTTGGAAATGGAAACAATGGAAATACAAAGCTGACTCTAATCTGTGGTAATTCTGATATCCTACTGGGCAGACCCTTGAAGGGGCTTCCTGTAGAGAGGAGAAATATTCCTTGTTTGAATTGCACTTCTCCCAAGAAGAGCTCCCTTGTTTGTTTCCTGCATGAAATATGCCTCTACATCCTGGGATATCATTCATTTTCCATAATCCTTTATGGTCAGATTTAAAGTGGGAGTTGGAGCTATGCTCTCCTTGAAGAATGAGTAGATTTGTTCGCCTGAGTCTTTGCTGTAGAAAGTTGAGAGCCCACAGGTTAATTCTTAAGCAAGAGCAGTCACCTTTACTCTAGACAAATGCAACAACCAAACAAACTCACTCTTTCAACAACAGAGACTTTGGATACAGAAACAAACTGAGGGACTTGGAGGGAGGGGGGTGGGGGGATGGGAGAGCCTGGTGGTGGGTACTGAGGGCACCTATTGCATGGAGCACTGGGTGTGGGGAATGGGGAATCAATCCTGGAACACTGGAAAAAAATTTAAGTAACAATAAAACAAACAAACAAACAAAAAAACCCCTTAAGTTTCTTTTTTTAAAATAATAATTTATTTTTTAGGTGTTCCCAGATTCATTGTTTATGCCCCACACCCAGTGCTCCATGCAATTCATGCCCTCAACACCAGGCTCACCCATCCCCCTACCACCCTCCCTTCCAAAACCCTCAGTTTGTTTCTCAGAGTCCAAAGTCTCTCAGGCTTCATCTCCTTTTCTGATTTACCTCAGTTCGCATTTCTTTTTTCTCCCACTGTTCTCCATGTTACTCCTTATGTTCCACAAGTAAGTGAAATCATATTATAATTGACTTTCTCTGCTTGGCTTATTTCACTCAGCATAATCTCCTACAGTCCCATCCATGTTGCTACAAAAATTGGGTATTCATCCTTTCTGATGGAGGTGTAATATTCCATTTTATGTATGGACCATATCTTCTTTATCCATTCGTCTGTTGAAGGGCACCTTGGGTCTTTCCACAGTTTGGCGATTGTGGCCATTGCTGCGATGAACATTTCTTACGAGTATTTGACTTATGCTGTTCCATTTGTCAATAATCCCACTCAAAATTCTCTTCAAAACCAATTGTCATGTCTGGCATCTTTCTTTTCCTCCTTACTATATGCCTTTGCCTCTCTAGTTGAAGGTGTTTGGAGCATTTGAGGGTCACACCGTCAGTCTTCTTCTGCCCTGCTAAGTCATTTTATCCAATTGAAGGTTTTAGTGGGGCGACCTTAATCCATTCAGAGGTTTTTAAACAGTCAGCATAATAGCCACATCCTTGATTTGACTCTTGCTGCAAATCTGAATTTAAAATCTATGTTACTGAAAGCACTTTTCAACTTTATCTGTCATTATTTGAAGTTGGAAGCAATTACCTCCATTATATTTACAAGTTTCCAAAATTGCAGGGACCCCCCCCCCCCCATTTTCTTTCATTCCTTCTAGAAATCTGGCCAAATTCTTTTCTCTTTTCTGTTCTTTTTTCTGACAGCTTGCTGAACATAGCTGCTGGCAACCAATACATACAAAATAACCTTTTCACTGCTGCTAAAAGTTCATTAGGTGCATGCTTGGCTCCCCAAGTTGTTGTAGACATCAGTTCTACCAAATGTCTTGCTAGTGTATAATATGGAAAGCTACCTTTCTAACTCTTGAGAATAGTTTTCTTTCTACCCACCACATGATTCCTAAGTTAATGGCACAAACTTTTCATAATTTTTGTGGTGTTACTCCACTTCTAGATAAACACCTCTACATCAGTCACACTGTGAGAGGAGCAACCTGGAAAATTTCAGTGGTGCAAAATAACAGGTTTATTTCTTAATCATGCTTTTATATCCATCATCGTTTTGCTGGGAGATTTTCTTTGTGTCATCTTGTTCTAATTCCATGCTGATAGAGAAGCCATCATCTTGAAATTTGTCATTGCAGAGTGAAAATGTGGTCTGGGAAGTCTTACACAACAATTAGATGTTCCAGTCCCAGATGAACACACATGTCATTTCTGCTCACAGCTCCTTAACCAGAAACTGTCATTTGGTGCTGTCTAGTGACCAAAGGGTCATGAAATTCAGATTTCCGTCTGCCTGGAAAAAGAAAATAACCTAATGCTTATTAAACAGAGCAATGACTACCAGAATCAATTATGTGTTTTAAGCAGAACAAATGTGTTTAATATAATAAAGTTTGCTACTTATCTGTATGTAGGTTGCTAAAAAGGATATTCTTCTTTTTTTTAAAGATTTTATTTATTTATTTGACAGAGAGATCACAAAAAGGCAGAGAAGCAGGCAGAGAAAAGGGGGAAGCAAACTCCCCACCAAGCAGAAAGCCTGCTGTGGGACTTGATTTCAGGACCCTGAGATCATGACCTGAGCCGAAGGCAGAGGTTTAACCCTCTGAGCCACCCAGGCGCCCTAAAAAGGATTTTCTTAACTCAGATTTTAAGGTGTATTTGTGTGTCTCACTATAACAAGGAAACAGGACAATGTACATTCAGAATAATTTGAAAAATCGTTCACTCAAATTTTGTTTCTTTTTTTTTTTTTCCTGTTCAGATGATTATTTTGGGAAAGATTAAAATTGCACTGTTGGCATTGTGTAGTGTGTAGGCCAGTATTGCCTGTAGTAAAGATTTTGTGTTTCGTTTTTATTTTTTAAAGTGCTTTGAGAGAGAAATTTTGCATGAGCTGGGGGCGGGGGGGCTGGTGGGGGTGTGGGGCGGCGAGGAGAACAGAAGGGGAGGGAACGAGAGACTCTTAATCAGGCTCCATGCCCAGTGCAGAGCCCAAAGCTGGGTTTGATCTCATGACCCTGAGATCATGAATTGAGCCGAAATCAAGAGTCAGGCACTTAATTGAATGAGCCACCCAAGTGCTCCAAGATTTTGTTTTTTAAAAAAATGGAGTAGAGCCTGAGCAGAGGAGACACACAGTGCTCTCGCCCATCTCCTAGTAGAAGGGAGATAGAGAAACAGCCATCCTTTACTGCCCGAGTATGTTCAGCAGGCTGAGGAAGCCGTAGATACTTGCGGTCTTTTGCCAGCTCCTAACTGCTTGGGAATATGGGACCTGAAGATACTGAAGGTTTAGGAACACAGACTGTTAGTGCTTGAGGGAGCTTTTGACATCATATAACCTAATTTCTAATTTTTAAAAATAAGAAAACTTTATTAACAGTAGACATTAATGATTTCTACTATAAATAATTGCCATTTACTGAATATTATGTGTCAGAAACTGTTTCAAGCAGTTTATATTTGTTTTTTCATTTAATCCTCCAACCGAGCCAATGAAGAGATATTGTTATTATTGCTAGCCACATTTTATATATTAAAAAGCTTCGGCGGAGGGAGGGCCAGCGACACCTAAATTAACACCGACAGCCAGTGCGAGGTCTTGGACTCAAATGCAAATCTACCTGGTCCCAATATCCTTGTCGAGCCCTGCAGGATACCTCCTCTTATGACCGTAACTCATCTGTCATTATTAGATTTTCATCTCAGTACCTTCTATTTTAATCACAGTAATATATTGTCAGAATTTGGTTTTCCCTCACAATAGTAAAAAGAAACCTCGCTGAGTTATGTGGTAAGCATAAAGAAACACTTTTGCTCAACTGATTCCAGTAAAGGCTAAATCCCCAAATCCCAAGATGTTTAATTATTGTGTCCAGATGCTGGGATGACAAGTTTTATTCACATGTCCCTCATTTGTTTCCATGCTCAGTTTGGTTCCTCTTGGCTTTGCAGCTGCTCTTGCGGGCATTTCTGCTTAATGGAATAACAAGATCAATAAGTAAGTCTATTTTATTAGCCTCAACAAATGGCAGAATAACTGGCTTGATGGTCACATTTTTGTAGCTCTGTTCCCAGGACTTGGATGTTCTGGGTTTTATAATAGCCATTGCTCAGGGGATGCAGATGGAGAGATCTAAGGAGAGCTTTAATGATGAAATTACATAAACCCCTGGATCCAGTCATACTTGAGGTTAAGTAATTCCATGTTCTCCCTGATAAAGTCTTTTTTTTCCCTTATGGTATTTCAAGTATTATAATTAGTTACATCATGTTGCCTTAATTCACTTAGTCAAGGGACATCAGATATACTTTCTCTTTCTTATGAACAGTTTCTTCGACCACAAATATACATGAAGAAGACGTACTCTAAAAGACAGAATAGTTCTCATCTCTATAAGGCCTATCTTTGCAGCATCACCCCTCACTCTGTGCAATGAGATCCATTTCAAAATTACTTACACACAATGTTACACTTTTTATACCATCTTTTATTGTAGGTCCTCATAATAAAGAGTCTGTATGAGATTCCTATAACCAATGTGGCAAATTACCACAAATTTAGTGGCTTAAAACCACGCAGATATATTCTTACTATTTTAGGGGTCAAAATTCAGAAATCAGTATCATTGGGTGAAAGTGAGGGTGTCAGCAGGGCAGGGCTGTGCCCCCTTACATGGCTTTAGGTGAATTCTTTTCTAAATTCGAGGGTTGCATTCTTTGCATTCATTTGTTTATGGCCCCTTCCTTCATCATAAAAGCCAGTGGCATTGAACCTTCAAATCTCTGCTCTATTACATCACTTTCTCCTCTGTGGCAGTACTCCCTTCTGCCCACCTCTTACAGTGATGCTTGTGATTGTATTTAGGGTCCCTTCAGACAATTCAGGATAATCTCCCCATGTCAAGATCCTTAATTTAATATCTTTTGTCATTTAAAATAATATTCAGTCTTTTGCCATCTAAGGCAAAAATTACAGGTTCCAAATAATAGGAAGTAAGTACATTTTGGGCTCATTATTTAGCTTATCACAGTGCCCCATAGAAACTGTTTCTGTCGTAAAGCCGGATTTGAGGACATTTCTCCTAATACTTATTTCTATATATGAGGAATGCGATTTTGAATTTCATACTGAAAAAATATTTCTCTTAAATAATAAGTGAACTTTTACTTTATATAAATTATGATGGCTCCATTTCACTCTTTTTAAAAAAAAGATACCAGGTAATATGCTTGAGATGCAAGTTATTTATAGGCCGGGGGAAAAATGGGTAAATGAGTCAACAAGGTAAAATAAAATGTGTGGAATAGCTATATAAACCATGTCTTCTAGGAACCCAAGGGTTCCTGGGGGAGGTGACATTCGAATTGGGTTTTTCAGGTAGAAAATTTGTATAGAAGAGGGAAGGGCAGGGACATAAATGAATTCCAAATGAAAGCATTAATTCATTATTTAATAAAGATTCTTCTAGCACCGTTCTGGGCACTGGGGATACCCGAATGAACAAGAGATATAAAGCCCCTTTCATGCAGTATTTGTATTCAGGAAAGAGGAGGGAGACAATAAGCCTAAGCAAATAAATGTATAGTCAAGTTACCATAACAATTAAGGTGAAAAAAACTGTCAAACCCAAGGAAGGAGATGTGATCTGTATAGCTGGAGTAGTGGTTCTTGGGTAGCAGTGATTTTTGTCCCCTTGTGGACATTTAGTAGTTACATGGAGACAGTCTTGGTAGTCACAACATGAGACGTGCTACTGGCGTCTAGTGGTCAGGGGTCTGGGATGTTGCCAAACATCGTCCAGTACACAGGTCAGACTCCCAGACAAAGATGTATCTGGCCCATAGGTAGATGGTGCTGTTTAGGAGCTCTGGGCTAGAGGATGAAAGTGAACTTGGTAGGAATCAAAGTCCCTGAGGTTAGCAGACACCTGCTTCTAAGAGCCTGTTGACATTGGTAACCATTTGGGTTTCATTCTGTGTGTAATGAGAAGCTATCAGAAGGCTCTAGTCAAGGAAGCCAGATGATTGTATTTACTTTATTTTTTTTTAAGCTGAAGATAACCTTTTTTTCCACTCTTTTTTACGTTCAGTTAGCTACTGTATAGTTCATCATTAGTTTTTCATGTAGTGTTCAATGGTTCATTAGTTGCCTGTAACACCCAGTGCTCATCACAAAACATGCCCTCCCTAATGCCCATCACCCTATGACCCCATCCCCCCACTCCCATAAAACCTTCAGCTTGTTTCTGAGTCCATAGTCTCTCATGGTTCATCTCCCTCTCCAATTTCTCCCCCTTCAGTTTTCCATCCCTTCCCCTATGATTCTCTGCGCTATTCCTTATATTCCACATATGAGTGAAATCACATGATAATTGTGTTTCTCAGCTTGACTTATTTGACTATGCATAATCCCCTCCAGTCCCACCCATGTTGATGCAAATGGTAGGTATTTATTCCTTCTGATAGCTGAGTAATATTCCATTGTATATGCGAACCACATCTTTTTTATCCATTCATCTGTTGAAGAGCCTCTCAGCTCCTTCCACAGCTTGGCTATTGTGGACATTGCTGCTATGAACATTGAAGTACATGTGCCCTTCTTTAAATTACACCTGTATCTTTGGGGTAAATACCTAGGAGTGCAATTGCTGGCTCATAGGGTAGTTGTTTTTTTTTTTAACATCTTGAGGAACCTTTCCACAGTGGCTGTACTAGCTTGCATTCCCACCTCAACTAAGTGTAAGAAGCTTCCCCTTTCTCCACATCCTTGCCAACAATTGTTGTTTCCTGTGTTGTTAATTTTTGCCTTCTTAACTGGTGTGATATCTCATTGTGGTTTTGATTTGTATCCTGCCACATTGCTGAAAGGACAGCCTGACAGCCTTTGCAGTATCCCATAGGTTCTGGACTGATGGGTTTTCATTCTCATTAGTTACCATGAATTGTTTAAGTTCTTCCTTAATTTCTTAATTGATCCAGTCATTCTTTAGTAGAATGCTCTTTAACTTCCACGTGTTTGCATTCCTTCCAATTTTTTTCTTGTAATTGAGTTCCAGTTTGAAGGCATTGTGGTCTGAGAGCATGCAAGGAGTAATCTCAGTCTTTTGGTATAGGTTGAGACCTGTTTCATGACCAAGTATGTGATCTATTCTGGAGAAAGTTCCATGTGCATCAGAGAAGAATGAGTATTCTATCGTTTTATGGTGGAATGTTCAGTATATATCTACTGAGTCCATCTGGTCCGTGTGTCATTCAAAGCTCTTGTTTCTTTGTTGATCTTCTGCTTAGATGACCTGTCCATTGCTGAGAGTGGAGTGTCAAGATCTCCTACTGTTATGTATTGTTATCAATATGATTCTTTATTTTGGTTAACAGCTAGCTGGCTTATGTAGCTGGCTGCTCTCATGTTGGGGGCATAGAGACTTATAATTGTTAGATTTTCATGTGGGATAGACCTTTTAAGTATGATATAATGTTCCTTTACATCTCTTAGTACAGTCTTTGGTTTAAAAATCCAATTTGTCTGATATGAGAATTTCTACTCCAGTTTTCTTTTGAGGTCCATTTGCATGATAAATGTTTCTCCTTCCCCTTGCTTTCAATCTGGAGGTGCCTTTAGGTTCAGAATGAATCTCTTGTAGGGAGCATATGAATGAGTCCTGTCTTTTTATCCAATCTGAAACCCTGTGCCATTTCATGGGAGAATTTAGGCTGTTCACTTTGAGAGTAACTATTGAAAGATACGAATTTAGTGTCATCACATTGCCCGTGAAGTCCCTGTTTCTGTAGATTGTTACTTTCAGGTCTTTCTACTCTTGGGGTCTTTTCCTTCCTTCCTTCCTTCCTTCCTTCCTTCCTTCCTTCCTTCCTTCTCTCTTTCTCTCTCTCCCTCTTTCTTTCTTTCTTTCTTTCTTTCTTTCTTTCTTTCTTTCTTTCTTTCTTTCTTTCTTTCTTTCTTTCAAGACTTTACATATTTGACTGAGAGAAACACAGCTAGAGGAACACAAGCAGGGAGGGCTCGATCCCGGGACTCCAGGATCATGACCTGAGCCAAAGGTAGACGCTTAATGACTGAGCCACTCAGGCATCCGTTTCTTTTTTCTTTTATAGAAATCCCCCTTTATCATTTCTTGCAGGGCTGAATTGTTGGTCACATGTTCTTTTACTTTCTGCGTGTCCTGGAAGCACTTTGCCTCTCCATCCATTCTGAATGACAGCCTTGCTCAAAGAAGTATTCTTTGTTGCATGTTTTTCTCATTTAGTACCCTGATTTTGTCTTGCCAGCCCTTTCTGGCTTGCCTGGTCTGTGTAAAGAGGCATGATGTTATTCTGATGTTCCTGCCTCCATGGGTAAGAAATCTCTTCTTCCTAGGTGCCCTCAGGACAGCTGCCTTGGCTCTCATATTACCAAGTTTTACTATTACATACTATGGCAATGGTCTATTTGGATCAATATCTTGGGAGGGGTCCTCTCTGCCTCTTGGACACGGATGCTTGTCTTGTTCTCCAGATTAGAGAAGTTCTCAGTTATGACATGCTATACATTCTAGTCCTTTATTTCTCTCTACCCCCTCAGGGATCCCGATAATTCTGACTTTAGAATGTTTTATGGCATCATTGATCTCTCTAGGTCTGATCTCATGGGCTTGTAGTTGTTTATCCCTATCCTTCTTGACTTCCTTCCTGTCTATCAGTTTATCTTCTAGATCATCAATTCGTTTTTCTTTCTTATTTACCCTGGAATTCAGAGTGTCCAGGTTAGACTGCATCTCCTTCAGAGCATTTTTAACTGCATCAATACTAGCTTTGCATTCTGCCCTTAGAGCTTCTATACTGTCATTAATATTTTTCTCAAACCTTAATAGCATCTTTATAAATGTTACTCTGAAGCCTTTTTCTGACATCTTCCTTATATCCATATCCATTAGGTCTGTGGCAGAGGCCACTGTCTCTGGTTCTTTTCTTTGTTGGGAATTCCTCCTGCTAGTCAGGAGGGATGGTTGAGTGAATGAACAGAGTCCAAAATATCAACCACGACCCAGGCAAGATACACCCCAGGAAAATCCAGAGCGATTGGAAGTCACCAATCCCATGCTGATCTCCTGGGTGTTCAGGATGGTTTGGTAGATATCCAGCTCAATTCAAGGGAGCGGTCCAAAAGTGGCTCCCTACTCCTTTGCCATCTTGCCTCTGTCTCTGCTTTGTTTTTTTTTAAATATTTTATTTATTCATCTGAGACACAGAGATACAGGGAGAGATAGTATGAGCAGGGGGAGAGGCAGAGGGAGAGGGAGAAGAAGACTCCCTGCTGAGGCGGGAGCCCAATGTGGGCTTGATCCCAGAACCTGGAGATCATGACCTGAGCCAAAGGCAGATGCTTAGTCATCTGAGCCACCCAGGTGCCCCTGATTTGCATTTTAAATAATCACTTTAGCTATTAGGTATAGAAGGTAAGCTGATGCCACAGGGATCAGAAAGAACGATAAAAAGATTATTAAATAATGCATGGGATCTACACGGACTCACCCACTTTATGCCTGTATTCCCTTCCTGCCTGCCAAGCGTGAAGCTTTTAAAGTATGTCTTCAAACTCTTGGATCCTCCTTCCTTCACGAGATAGAACTTAATTCCCCCTTCCCTTGAGTGTGGAAAGTATTTGTTGACTTTTGTTTAATAGCCAGAGTATGATGGAAGTGGCAGTGTGACTTCTGAGGTTAGGTCATAACAGACATGGTATCTTCTACCTTGCTTCATCTCTAGGGGAAGCCAAATGACATCTTATAAGGACAAACAAGCCCTATGGGGCAAGTGATGGGGAAGTGAGACCTCTGTCCAGTACCACACAAGAGGCTGAGGTTTCTGCAAAAAGCCATGTGAATAAGCCATCTTAGGAGAAAGTGCTGTAGCCCATCAAGCCTTCAGATTGCTGCAACCCTGGCTGACATCTTGGCAGCAACTACGTTGATCTGGAGCCACAGTCACCCATTAGACCACTCCTAATTCCCAACTCATAACAACTGCGCGTCAATAAATATTTATTGGGTTTTTGAGGTATTTTATTATGCTGCAAAAGATAATCAAATATACACAAGGAACCGTGGGTTAGCAGAGGTCCTGCCAAGGGCAGAAGGAATGTGGAACAGGTAGTAGAGGAAGGCAGTTGTAGATACCAGTTACAACAAGGTGACCAAATATAGAATGGGGGAGTATCATAGTTCTGAATATCTCTTTATTAATTTGATGTGTTCATGTATATATTAACCAAGTATTCTTGTTTTCTTTCTCTCCTCTTTCCACCATCTAATAGAAGATGTGTTAATAACAGTTAAGATTTTATTTATTTATTTGACACAGAGAAACACAGCTAGGGAGGGAACACAAGCAGGGGGAGTGAGAGAGGGAGAAGCAGGCTTCCCGCAGAGCAGGGAGCCTGATGCGGGGCTCGATCCCGGGACTCCAGGATCATGACCTGAGCCGAAGGCAGATGCTTAACGACTGAGCCACCCAGGTGCCCCTGAATTTAAATAAATTTTAAAAAAATGAACATTACCCAAACACAAAAATAGGGCTTTGCCTCCTTTTCTGGGGGAGAAAGTTAGCAAGTTTTCATTTGTAGGTGAGACCTGTCTCATGTTAGGTAGAAGCAGATCTTTGTTACTCTCTTTATGCGGAAATTAGTGTGGCTCTGGTTTAAAGAGGGTATATGGGTGCCACGTCGGCCAGGTGTATACTGCAGTGGCCTTGTCATGTGTCAGCTTGCCTAGGCTGACCTCCATTGCCCAGATTTCTTTGTATGCTTTTGGTTAAAATTTATTTAGAATGAAATTTGGAGGGCAGATGTAAAATTACAGCCATTTTAGTTTTTATACTCAGTAGTTGGAGACAGCAAGTTTGCAGCTTACATGGAATGTCGCTTATTTGCTGGGCTACCTTGTTAGTGTGTGCATCAACCATGCCTGAAACTGCTTGACCTCCGGCTAGAAACTTTTTTTTTTTTCATCTTCTCTGACCTGTGGGCCAGGTGTATATTTAGGGCAGCAGCTTCTCTTGCAGGATTACCATGTTAGCATGGCAACAGACATGGGGTCCATTTCAACCTGTGAGTTCCCTCCTGCTCACCCACTTTATGTCTGTATTCCCTTCCTGCCTGCTGTCTCAACTGTTGATTTCCAGCTCGTGCAGCAGATGCAAAGACAACAGCTCTTAAGAGACTGCTTAACCAGCTAACCTAATTAAGATCAGATTCCTGTGACAGATCACAGACACACACACACTCACACCCTTGTAGGTTATCTCTGATTGAATGCTGATGGTTGTGTCAGTGGAGAACTGGCAAGAAGGAGCTGGGTTTTCAGTATGGTTTGAAGGTACAACCAGTGGTGATTTCTGGGGGTTTTGATCTGGGGAATGAAAGAAAGAGATGAGCCACAGGCGACCTTTGGGTTCTGGATCTAAACCACTGGGTGAGAGATAGGGCAGAGTTGGGGGGGGGGGTGTGCAGAGGATGAATCAAAAATTATGCTTTAGATACTTTATTTTTTTTAAGATTTTATTTATTTATTTGACAGAGAGAAACACAGCTAGAGAGGGAACACAAGCAGGGGGAGTGAGAGAGGGAGAAGCAGGCTTCCTGCCGAGCAAGGAGCCCAATGTGGGGCTCGATCCAGGGGCCATGGGATCATGACCTGAGCTGAAGGCAGGCACTTAATGAATGAGCCACCCAGGTGCTCCTGGTTTAGATACTTTAAATTTGAGATGGTGCTTAGACATCCAGATGAAAGTTTCAAGCAAATAAATGGATATAAACATGTACCTCGGGGAAAAAAAGTCCAGCTTGGAGGTAAAGGTTTAGGAGTCATAAGTCTGTACATGGTATCTACAACAATGGAGAGGAACTCATTTCCCTGGGGAACAGTATAGTTGGTGAAGAGGTGAGAGGCAAGGAGAGAGCCCTCCAGCATTTAGAGGTAAATCAGACCCAGTGCCAGCAAAGGAGAACGGGGAAGGAATAGTCAGTAAGGTAGAAGAAAAACAAGATGAGTGTGTCATAAATGCCGGGTTATCACTGCCTTTAGCATCTATTGTTATGCCGGTTATCACTTTGACTTAAACACTCACATCTAGAAGCCCAGAACCCCAGGCCATTCTTCCTTCCATCCCCTGAGTCCTCATCACCTGTGCCTCTCAGTATCTCCTGTCATTGCAGTCAGCCTCCAGCATCTGCTCCTCAGTCAGCAACTCCTGAAATCATCCCACCATGCCCTTCAGGGTTGCAGTCCATTTCCAGCAAAATTATCCATTTCCTCAATATCCCCTCTCTGTTCTTTTCTTTCTCAACTGAAACCTGGATGGCTCTTGCCTACACTTTCTGCTTCCCCTGCAGCCTCTCCAGTGGTAGCATTTTCTCTCTCACAGTCCACATTCATAAGATTTGAAGGTGCGTTGAGTGTCCTCTTACTTCACCACTTCCAAGCTGGACTTACCTCCTGTGAATAGCATGGTATCAGGCTCTCCAAGCCATTGCCTCCCTCCAGAACACCCCACTCACTCCTCAAGTTTTAGCTCCTTGATTACTGACTCGGGTTTCCAACACTGTTATCATCATTCCTAGATATGTTGATGTCCATGAAGATAATCCTCCTGAGATCCTGGAATATTAGGTACTGGGTCACCTCACCTTCAGTAACCTACTACATACTTGACTTGTACCCATTTATTATGCCTTATACCTTATTGTTGTGGATGAACTGGGCCTTCTTCTACTTGAGTCTGATCCCTCAGCTTGTTCCCTCTCAGTGATGGCAGGATGTATATATGGTAATCCCCTCTTCTTTCATGAATTGTCAGCTTTACTGTCTTTAGTTGATCATAATCTCAGTTTATAAATGACTTTTATAAGTCATTTATAAAACCCCTTTTTGACCCTAATATCTCTTCCAGTTGCCCCTCATTGCTCTGTCCCTCTTCATAGTAAACATTTCCAAATGTTTTTCTGTATATGTTAATTCTGATTTCTCTTCTCCCATTTTCTCTTGAATCCACCCCATTTGGGCTTTCACCTGTTATTGATGCATTGAACCTCCTCTTGTCAAATTTACCATGTACCTCTTTGATACCACGTCCCCGGGTTAATTCCCGAGTCTACACCTTACTGGATCTATCACCTGCCTTTTACATTGTCCTCTTCTTACACACCGTCCCTCCTTGGCCTCTAGAAGTTCACACTATTTTTGGCTTACCTTGCTGGCTGCTCCTTCTTAGCTAGAAAATAAACAAAAATGTTTATTTTTTCTTATTGTTTCTTGTTGTTGTCAGCTCTTTTTTTACTGTCCTGACTTCTAAACTTTGGAATACCCCAAGACTTAGTCTTTGAATAGCTTCATGCTCTGATGACTCCCATTTTCTTTTCCTACGTACAGCCCTAACTAAGCTGTGCCTCCACCATGTTCTGCCCTCACTCAATGACAGTTCCATTTATCTGGCAGTTTAGGCACAGAACCTAGGAATCATCTTTTAGGTTCATTCCTTAGGACTTGGCAATTACTATTTCTTCTGCTCGTATGTTCACACTCTTGACAAGTACATAGGGGACTTCCCCACCACCTCAGGCCTTTCTTCACTCAAAAGTTGCAGGGAGGAATCTCTGATCACCTGACTAGAGTTCCCCTACTCCCTCTTCCCACCCTCTTGTACTCTTATCTCCCTCTCCTGATTTATTTTTTTCCATAACATTTATGATCTGATGTTTTATATTTTTTACATATTTGTGGACTGTCTCCAGCACCTGCCCTCCCCCCTAATCCTGGCATATAAACTCCATAGGAACAAGTATCTTTGTTTTGTTTCCTATTGTATCCCCAGTGTCTAGACACTGCCTATAAGTGCCTAGATAGATGCCTATAAGTGCTCAAAAAATATTTGTTGAGTGAATCAATATGCCTCAACAGACTCTAATTCCTTGAGTCTATTTGGACCTCAATGAATGGTTGTTGAATTCATCTTTGTTCAAGATGGAAAAGGATCATTGAGTACAAACCTATATTTTGCAAATGAGAAAACCAAAATCTTAAAAACCAAGTGATTTGCTGTAATTACACAAATAGCAGAGAACTATCACTAAAAGTCTCTTGTTAAGTACACAAAACATTTAAATGTGAAATACAAGCAGAGGTTGATAGACTTCAGATAATTTGGAGTAGCGGGGGCCAAGAATGGATATATTTATTTTTGTATCTGTTCTGTAAATATTTATTTAATACCCCGATGTGCCTTGTCTTCTTCTTTGATCTGTAATAGAATGTTGAACAAGACAGAAAATATCCCTATCCTCAAGGGGTTGTCAAAGGAGACAATTAAAAGGCAATCATACTAAAATGTGATAGACCATACGGTAGGGAACTGCAAGCTATCTGTGAGCAGAGAGAGAAACCTGACCTGGGAAGAGCCTTTCCAGATGAAATTACTTTAAAGGTATGACCTAGGGTGAGGCAGGAGAAACTCATCTTAGCTTTTTCCCAAGCAAAGCTGGTACATGCGTGACCAGAATCTTACCTCTTTGAGAACCTTACAATTCAGACTGTGAAATAATTTCACTGGATTCCCATTAGCTTCTGTATCATCTGTATCATATCCCCTTCCTGTTTATTATTATCATCATTATCTCACAATCAGCATTATTGTCATGTGGGCCATTGTTTTAGTTTCTGGTGTAGTAAGAATTTGCACCTTATTTGAATAAGGTGGCTTTAAAAAAAAATCTAAATACACAGTGTCACAAGAATTTCAGCAGTGTTTGCACCCCATGAATGAACCCTGAGTATGAATAGTTTCCAAATAGCCCTGAAGCTGCATTATGTAAAAATCTGTACTTGCTTGATAACCCGTTCCTCTCATAGGACCCAACATACCGAGATCTTCTTTCTTTCCTTCTCCTATCTACCTCAGTACTACTTTAAAGTGCTTGTTAGAGCAGTTAGACATTTAGAATATTAATAAGGACTAGCATACTCATCTTTTAAAGTACAAGGATATGTTAATATTCAGAATTTCAGTGTCATCTTTATTTTGGAGTTTGGGCCACTAATAAAGGCAATACAGAGTCAAGGTGATTTTCAGATCATTTTAACAGGATCACTAATGTAAAAGGATAAGAATTTCTGTCCTGGACTGCTTTGCATTTCAAAGTTGATGAGGACACTGTTCTGCCAGCAATAAGGACAGAAAATTTATAAGGGTATGCAAGGCAGATTATGGTGCGACCTAGCTGTTGAATTTTTCATCTGTATCGTAAACAAAGAAGGATGAGAAACATTTACTCTGCACTGTAAAGATCTGTACATGAAAAGAGACTGTGAAGTGGGAAGCCAGCACAATTAAGTTTGTCTTTAAAAATGTCACCGCATTAGACATTTCTGTATAGGGTTCACTCTTAATTTTTTTATCTTGCTTTAAACTTTATGAAACTCCTACCTCATTGGGAGAACAAGTCACTGAAAAGCAGGAACCAAGGGATTATTATAAGTTCTGAACTAATGACGTCCCAGTGTTCTAGTACAACAGTGATTAACATAAGATTTTGTCTTTATAACCAGCTATACTATAGTATAAGGACACCCTGATCAATCCCTAAGCTGGATAAAATGAATGATCATTATGGGTGTTGGCAGAAAGTTCAAATTGGAGACGCAAAATGAACTGAAGTCTTAGTGACCACACAGCGTTGCCATAATGAATGATGGTAAAGAATTTGGCACATGCTCAGAAGGGGAGGAGAAAGGAGTAAACCAAGTGTTTCTGACAAGGGCAGCATGGGACCCCTACAGGACAGAATGTTTATTTCTTCTGATGGTAAACACTGACATCAGAGGAGCCCAGCAATGTCATTGATTCCAGCAACAATGATTATGATGTTTCACTTTTGGCCTTCCCTTCCTGTTTATATAAGGGCCATGCCACCATCTAGGTGTTGTTTTTGTTCCTTTATCTGTATGTATATATTCATTAATATGCATACATATGTATTTTAGTAACTTTATTTCTTTTGACTACTTTACGAAGTATGTTTTTATTCAAAAGAGGGAGACGTCGTTAATATCTATGAGTCATTTTGGTTTAACAGATGGAATGATTCCTTTTTTATGCAGCCTTAAAATGGACTTTTTCCTGTCTATAGTGACTTCTTAACATACAATAATAAATGTTGGTGCACATTTAAGGATGTCAAGAAACTACCTGTGATAAATGTTAACTGTTTGGAATTTAACAAATGTACTTAGGCTCTTTGGAGACTCTTGCTCAATGTTTATAGGCATAAATTAGAGACCTGAAGGAATAAACAAGACCCAAATGCATTGTCCTATAGCAGAGCTTGCAAGTAGTGGCCCATAGTGTTTTATTTTGTCATATTTTAAAAACTTTTTAGTATTTTAATATTTTAATATTATGTGATTGGTCAACACTTAAAAATTGAGAATGTTCACAAAGACATCTGACTTTCTGCTTGTCTCAAAATGTTAGGCATCTGGGAACAATTGACATATAATTGGGGGTGCAATGATAGATGCCTAACATCTGGCTGTCAAGGAAAAAGAACCCTCATTCCCAGCATTTGCTAATTTCTGTGCTGTGAATGCTCCCGCCATTACTGATTTACAGCTACGGATGTGATGTGATTAAAGGGCGTTGGGAAGATATGCACACAGTCAGTTCTTGCAAACCGGTCTGAGCCAGCTCACAGCTCTCTACATCAGTCCTCAGCACAGTCCTGGCTGAGGTTCCTAGTTGCCCCCCTTTAGAAGAAGCATGATCTCCCTTGTTCTCTGTATTTCCTACGGAATCTGTATCTCCTATTTAGGTGACTTACTAATCCACGGGGAAAGAAAAGAGCTGACCCCATCAGGACAGCATGATAAACTGGGGCCTGGTTGGTCCTAATTTAGAAGGAGGGAGAAGAATTACAGGAGCTGTCAGTTATTAATCAAGTCCTGTCATTTCGAACTGATTGTTAGAGAAGTTATTGTGCAGTTGCCTGAATTGTTAGTAAAGATAGCAATCTGGCTTCCTGCGAGTCTGACTATAGATGGCCATCTGGCTTCCTTGACTGATTATTGCAAATACGGGGATTGGTTTCCTGGGCAGGTTGCTCTGGGTTGTGGGTCAGAGTTCCAGTTTCATATATGGTCTGGCCATTGTCTATTTGTGTATTCAGTCTCACGTGGTTGCCCTGACGGCTCTTCTCAGGACTGCCTTCTCTCTGTCATACATTCTTCTTTCTGAGGGTATTTGCAAATGAGTCTGTCAATATTAGGTCCTCCAACAGTCAAAAGAAGTTTTATAAAAGGCATATGTTAGGTGGAATAATATTTATGGTAAGAAATATATCTTTGGTCTTCATGGTTCTGAGCACATAGCTCCTAAAGCCCTTGAATTTTCCTAAGTTCTGCTAATGAGATGACTTTTGGAAAGCTAAGGATGGGAGGTAGTTGCCAGGGGAACCAAACCCCTCAACCTTCAGGGAGAGGACAGGGGCTAAAGATTGAGTTCAGTCACCAGTCACCCATGATTTAATCAGTTGTGATTATATAACAAAGCCTCCATTAAAAACCCAAAAGGATGGGATTCAGAGAGCTCCCAGGCTGGTGAATCCATGCAGATGCGAAAGAATGATGTATCGCTAGAGCATGGAGCATGAAGCATGGGAGCTCTACACCCCTTCCCATGTACCTCGCTGTATGCAGCCAGCTGCATAAATTAAATCCCTTTAGCAGAAACTGGTAATCTAGTAAGTAGAACGTTTTTCTGAGTCCTCAGAGTGCTCTAGCAAAGTAATCAAACTGAAGGAGGGAGTCACTGGAACCTGCAGTATGTAGCCAGTGTGTCAGAAGCACAGAGGACAGCCTGGATCTGAAGTGGGAGGGAGGGGTCCATCTTGTAGGACTGAGATCTTAACCCATGGGACCTGGCTCTGTCTTCAGGTACTGCTGTCAGAATGGAGTTGAATTACAGGATACTCAGTTGGTGTCCTGGGGAAAAAAACGCATGTTGGAAATGGATAACACTAGAATCAATGAGATGGGAATGGGAGACGGATTGAGACTGTGGAATGGTCCATGTCACATAGCTGCAAAGCGGAAGGAGGGGGACACACAGAGAAGGCCAGGCCCCAGCAACAGGTCATGCCCAAGGGACCCAGCTCTTCTCCAGTGCTCCAGTGCTGCTTCTATGTATTTTGGTGTTGCTCAAATTTTAGCTTAGGCCTTTCCTGGAGGAGTTTCCATCTCAAATGATAACTGAATTTAGCTGCTCCCTTGAGATATGGAAACCAGAGAAAGGGGTTCAGTGCATCTCAGGGAAGCAGTAAAGTGTAATATGTCCATATCCCATGATGCTGGCTTTTCATACATATATATGAAATATATATATTTTTATATATATATAAATAATATAAATAAATAAATAAATAAATAAATAAATATATATATATATATATATATATATATATATTTAAGATTTTATTTATTTGACAGAGAGAAACATAGCCAGAGAGGGAACACAAGCAGCTAGAGTGAGAGAGGGAGAAGCAGGCTTCCCACCGAGCAGGCAGCCCGATGCGGGGCTTGATCCCAGGACTCCGGGACCATGACCTGAGCCGAAGGCAGAGGCTTAACCACTGAGCCACCCAGGCGCCCCAATGCTGGCTTTTTAGACAATGCTGTTCACCTAGGACCTAGCCTGGGCCAGAGTCCAGCCTCTGTGGCCTCCAGTCAATGGGCTGAGCTCCTGTCCTCATACAGAGCAGCATCAGCGTTGAACGGTGCCATTTAGGTTCCTTTCAAAACTTGACAGATGGTGTACAGGGAGGTGTGCTTCCATATTCCTTTGGGTTTTATATTATAGAGATGAGTTCTTAGAGTTGGAATTCCTGGATTCTGCTTTTTATTCCACTTCTACCTTACAGTTGGCTCTTCAATATTCTGCTTCTTCAACCCTCAACCATATATCTTCCCTGCCCTTTTAAATAAAATTCTGACTTTTTAAGATATTTCCTTTGCTAATCAGAAGCAATAATTTCTCTCTAGTTTTGCCTTATCTTAGAGAAGTATGAAGACTTTCCTTCCCATTATTTTACCTTTTTTTCTACCTCTCTATTTTTCTTTATTTCTTCTTCTCTTCAGCTTATCCGTGTGTCCTTTGACTTAGCTGTGCCTGTGTTATTGGTTAGTGTTGATGGGAGCTTAGAAGACAGGCTATGTTTTTGAATTTGCTTTGTACTGCATTTAATACCGTCTGATATCCAGCTGTGTTTTCTGGTTTGACAGCAATGCCACCAGAAAATAGTTTTTCCCCCAGATGATATACTGAACTTTTAAATTTCAAACCATGCATGCTAGATCCCTAGCAGGAAAAAAAAGTCATATCATTTTGCATTATTTGTGGTGGTCTGTTCAAATACTTTAACAGATGTAGAAAAGCAAAGGAAGTAGATTGGGAACCCCAAGGTGTCTAAGGTTGTAAGGATACTGGGAAGCTGCTGGATTTTTTTTTTTTTTAACCAGTGTGTAATATAAGGTAAGTTGCTGATAACCAAACAATGCTTTGGTTAAGGTTTATATGGTAGGTGTCTTTGTGCTACTTGTCTTCAGACAGATTTTGAAAGAAGTATCTCCATCTCCCCTTTGGGGGCATATACTGCCTTCTGAACCAGTGACTCAAAAGTGAGCACAAAGTGTTTTTTCAAGAAGAAAAATTTACTCCTTCCTCCTGGCAATCATTCCTCCTGCCAAGGTGGCCCATGACTCAGCAAATCCTGCCCCTTGTGTCATTAGTGGTATGGTTTTAGTCGATGGTGTCCTTCAGTTCCCTTTACCCAACGGTGCACAAATCACCAGCTGCTTTCAACCTTGGCTGCTGTATCCCTCAGGGTTCCCGCAGGGGAACGAGCGAGTGATTGACTGATTGCAAGGACTGGCTTACATGATTGCAAATGCTGGCTAGGCATATCTGGAGAAATCCGTAGGGCAGACTGTCAGGAAGGGCCGGCTAGACTTCTCAGGCTCAAATTGCCCCAAACTGCTGTCCACAGGCAGAATTCCTTCCTCTTTGGGGAAGCCTTGGTTCTGCTCTGAAAGCCTTCTCATTGCTTGCACCAGGCCCTCCCAGATTATCTAGCACCATCTCCCTTCCTTAGAGTAAACCAATTAGAGACTTTCATCACATCTACAAATACCTTTCTAGCAGCACCCGGGGTTTTGTCGGGTAACTAGAGACCACAGCGTAACCAAGTACCCATATAAAACTCTCAAAGCCACACTTCCTCCAGAGAATTGCTCTCAGGCAATGGGAGCTGCCTGGCTTGGGGGATACCCTCCCAACTCCGCAGCTCCCAGTCAGGCACTGGCTAGGGGGTTACAAGGCCTATGTGTTCACCTGTAAGATGGAGATCATCTGCGGTTCAGTTTATATGAATTATTGTGTGTGACATATAATAGTACTACATAATATGTTATATATTATTATAATATATAATATATGGTATCTATAAAATATGTTCTAGATGTAATGTATGATAATATTGTATTATATATTAAAATATAATTATATATTAAATACATACATGCACATACATCCTAAATTACCATTGCCTGTGTGCCAGAAACTGTGCTTTGCTTTCACCAAATCCCTTTTCCTTTCCTTCTTCCTGGGTGCATAGGAAGATGATGTTATTTTAGGGCCATGTGACTAGATCTGGTTAGGGGGCTCTAAACAGATGTGACATGTGTCCCTCAAGACTGCGTATAAAGGGCAAAAGAAGTGTGGGTTCTCTCTGTTCTCTGTTTCCTTCCCTGGCTGTGTGGATGGTGTGGCTGGTTTGCATGAGGCCAGTGTTCTAGAAGGTACCACCGTGTGATGTTCACAGCCACGCAGATCTGCATGTCACTGCCTAGGAGGGGACCACCCTGGAGAGCCACTGTACCTGCTGTGGGTTTTCATAAGCACGAATTAAACCTTTCTCCATTGTGCCCCTGAAATTTTAGGGTTTATTTGTTACCAACCCGTCATAATGCATCCTTTCTTCCCTTAGGGTAAGAAATATTATATCTACCCAAGGTTTTTGGTTTTGTTCTTGGTTTTTGTTTTTGTTTCTTAAGATAGAATGCAAGCAATTTTCTGCAGTTGAAAGCAATGTAAGCCATTTTCTGAAGCCACCCTGCATTCCTACACTTCCATGCTCTTTCTGGTATTGTCCTCTTGGTCTCTAAAGTCCCAGGCTGATTTGCAATTAGTCTGAGGTCCAGTCCCTATCCTACTCTTTATAGGCAGAATCTTAACTAGATTACTTAGATTCCTCATTAATAACAAAATGTTGATAATTCCTAGTCAAAGTGGGATTTTTTTGTTTGTTTGTTTTTGTTTTACTTAATAAACCAGTGTTTCTGAAAACCCTTAGTATAATCTCTGATTCAAAAGTCAAAATGCCTAGCAGAAATTCATTAATGGTTTTGCTGTCTTTTTCTTTTCTCCCTATTAAAAGCCTACACATCCTTCAAGGCTTACTTCAAATGTGACCTCTTTTTGCTTAAATGATTTCCATTTTTCCTTTGCAATCACTAGATATGCTCCTTTGTTTAGCCTTATTTTGCTCTGCCTAGAACTAGAGCTATTTGTTCACACATTTTACTGCTTTCTAGTAGATCAACTTTTCAAGGGCAGAAAGACTTGTGTCTTTCATCTTTGTATTTTCTCTCTCCTCCTCACAGCATTCAGTAAGCGCCCCACAAGTAGGAGGTTCTCTACAATGTTTATTAAAATGGAATGAAATGGAATGGAATGAAACCTAATGGGCTTTGCAAATAAAATGGACATGTCTTTTCCCAGAATCTCCAAAGGCATTTTGGAGAGGAGGGCAAACGAGATGGGCAAAGTGTACCCAGTGTGTGTTCTCTAAATCATTAGCAATATTAAAGCTGAATGCCCATGCTGTCTGGCAGCTATGACAAGGAGTATTTGCAGTGAACCAACTTTTATGTGGTAGTTATTCTACATGGATTTTGCACAGCTCTGCTGTTAACAAAGACATACCACAGAGATATTTGACATTTTTCTTTACAGACCTCGTTCCAACTTAGCTCTGGACTCTGAGCTTAACTTAGCTTGCATAATGGCTATCAGAAGAGCGAAGTAGCCTCCAACTTCAAGTCTCAGAAGGCAGCAAAAGAGAGAATGAGACCTAGAAAGGCATTTTAGCTTTCATTGCCGTTTTGCGGCTTTGACCACAGGGTTTAAAAATAATTGCAGTGGCAGTGATCTAGAAGCAGTGTGTTTTGAAGTGTTTGCTGTTGTTCTTTTCAAATAAGTCATAATGAGTGTTAGAATAGTTCAATTTAGCTTTATAAAATTTAGTGTTATAATAGAAGACTGGTAAAATACATCATGATCCATTAATTCTAAGGAGTATTCTGAGGTTTGCAGGATATTTATCAGTTGATGAAAAGGTAAGAAGGAGCAGGTTATCAAGGAAGAGAAATCTGATTAAATATGTGTTTAATACATATTTAATCAAATAGGAGGTATGTGCAGATGCATAGAGAAAACCTGGAAGGAAATACATCAAAACATTACTAATATGTGTTCTTTTCAGTTTTTGACTGGGAAAACCATTGCAGGTAATTTTCATGTGGTTTTGTTGTTGTTTTTTAAATATGGAACCTTCACAAAGTTGCATGCCATCCTTGTAGAGGGGCCATATTAACCTTCTCTGTGTCGTTCCAATTTTAGTATATATGCTGTGGAAGCAAGCACAAGTTTGATGTTTTTACATGTACTTTTCTCTGTCCCCCTTTATATTTCTATAGGATTTCCTTTTAGCTTTTCCCTTAGTTCTGCTGTAAAAAACAAAAGAAATCAGAAAACAAAAGATGACTTAATTCGACTTAATGGAATAGCTTACCTTTAGGTACCTTGTATTGTTAGGCTCATCTCTAAGCATTTTTCATAAGTTATTTTATCTTCATACCAGTCCTGCTATTATTTATATTTACTTACCAGGTGAAGGAATCAAGGTATGGCAAGGTTAGGGATGATGGTTGTGGCAACCCAAATGTAATAAGTAACTTAGATTTCTAAGTTAATAAGTTCTAATAAGTAACTTAGATTTCTCATCCATGGAGTCTCTCCAGGGTTGCGCTCAGAACATTAGACCCCAGGCAATGCCTAGGATGCACGGATAGGAGGAGATGGGAGGGAAGGGAGGGGATGGGAGGGAAGGTTTAGGATGACATGTGCTTGTATTATTTGGGAAGAATTCTGTTCCCAGCCCAGCCTGCTGAAAGCAATGAGGAAGACTAGGGACTGATCTTGGACTGGAGGAAAGATGATCTTTTAATTAACAGGGCGGTAGGGTTGCCTGGCAATACAAATTGTATTTTTATCCAGATCAAGTTTTCAATTTTTGATGGCCTGAATAACGGCTACAGAATTTGATAGTCTTTGAAGGTTTTGACAGGAGAGTGGGTGGTAGTCAACCCTGTTCTTCTTTTTTTTGTTTTTTTTTTTGATAAGAAAAATATTTCTATTTTGTAACATGTGTTACAGTAAAAAGGTCAATATCTTTAATATATATAAAGCTCTTCCAAACCAATTAGAATGGAAAAGTGCAAGAACAGCCAACTCACAAAGGAACATGTATGACCAGAGAAAAAAGAACCCTTCTCATTAAAATAATCAAGCAATAAACTATGATACTGCTTTCTCTTGTCAAATTGAGAAATGATTGACGTGCAGCATTGTATTCGTATTAGGTGTACAACATAAGGACTTGATACACAAATGTAACAGGATGCCTATCATGATAAGTGAACATCCATCACTGCACACAGTTACAAGTTATTTTTTTTAACTCCATTCTATTCAGCAAATATTACTTGAAACCATATTCTGGGGACCAGGTTCCATGCATGTGGTTTTGAAGGTAGGGTGGGAGTGATGGGAGGCTCGGGGAAGCCAGGACTTGAGGAAAGGCCCTAGAGCTTGGGACAAAGATCAGGTTAGGCTTAGCACACGACAAGAATGCCGAGGGCCATCTGCATGCTGCTTTCCAGTTTCCAATGTGATTTCTTAAAATGTTTTACTTATTTTATTTTATCCACTGAAGAAACCTTATAAAATGGAGAGCCAAGCAGTATTTAACAAATGCTCACTATATGCTAGGCACCATGCAAGAAAATTTGCTCATTCGGGCTCATGCAAACTCCTGAGACCCTCTTTTTAGGAGGTCGTGGTTACGTACTAGCCCTCTGAAGCTTGGAGGAGTGAATGAACATGCTGTGAACTCTGGAGCCCCCTGCACCCATGTGCAGAACTCTGTCTGTTCCACTGAGCTGCATGGGCTCAGGGTTGCCTAAGGCTGACATATCGGAACAGGTGCTTGGTACCCCTTTTGGCCTCTTTCTCACCTATAAAAGGAGTTCCAGTTTGAGCATGTTCAGCTGGTAGTTTCTCTGAAAATTTCTCCGACTATTCACCAACTGGGTCAGGATCCACTTGAAACATTTATGGCTCCCCAGTGCAGGCCTTAGGCCTTCGATTTATTTTTATTCCTCATTAGCCTCCTTTGTAATTGGGCTTAGGAAAGTTCAGTGCATGGGCTGATGGCTTTTTATAAACAAAGTTTTATTGAAATATAGCCAAGTTAATTTGTTTACATACACCTCTGGCTATTTTTATGCTACAGTGACAGAATTGAATGGTTGCCAGAGAGATTAGCCTTGTAGGTCCCCAAAAAACCCTGATCATAATACACTGTACAAGTAGTCATGTTGTCTACTTGGGTCCCCTATTGCTATTCCTCCTGACTGCTGTTTTAGTTTCAGTTCCATCTTTATTCCAGAAACCCATCATCATTAAGCCAGCCCCATCCACTCCCTACCCCACCCCTTCCTTAACCTTGAACATAAATTTGAGGAAAAGACAGCAGGCTAGCTCCGGTCTTGTAGAAGTCCACAATTACAAGAAAAGAGGAAAAGTAGAACTGTCAGATAGAGAGTTGCAGAACCGAACAGCAACCAACAGACAGATTTCAAAGCAAAACAAAAGACAGTCATTTAACACTGTCTAGATTGCAAAAAACATTTGAGAAAAAATGAGCAATGAGAGAAGGCTACCAAACTTGACCATTAGCAGTTCACCAATGACCTTTGGAACTGTAGTGTCACTTTCTGGCAGTGAAGAAGATAATGATTTGGATTTCCAGAATGGACTCTGAATTACTGGCTGAGGAGGTTAGTACTTCCTGCCTGACTAATTTCTCATGGGCAATTTTGTGATTTTGTTTCCTTATTTAACTTCTCTGCACATTAAGAAGAGCTAGTTATGCTCATCATTTGTAATCAAGCAGCTGTTGCTTCCGGAGGCTCTCTGGACAGCCACAGTCCACGTGTCTGCTTCCCCTGTATCTCTCGTTGAGTGTTTGGTTTCACTTTTTTTTTTTTCTCCTTTCTATGAAAGTGTGGAGATTTTGTTTTTTGCCCTGGTCTGTGTTCCTTGAATCCTTGATAGCAGAAACCCTGGAATGTTAATGAGGTCACGTCTTTGCTGGTGGACAGAGCGATCAATGGCTTTCAGGTGGTAATGAGATGTCCTCAAAATTTATGCCCATTGTTAGAGAGCTGATGGCTCCCTACTGAACCATTAGACCTTTCTTCAGTGGATGACCAAAGGCACTTTTTCAGCCCTGCATAAATTTAAATCATCAGGCTTGGATATGCAGTGTAGGCAGTAGAAATCCCAGCCATCTCAGTGATGAACTTCTTTCCCTGCTCCTTCAAACTCGAATGTCTCTGACCTCAGAGAGAACTGGTTCTTTCCCTTCCAACCGCACGTTTGAGCCCCATATCTCTCCGCTCCTCTGGGCATCAGCATTGTTCTCACCTTCATCCAAGTGGCGTGGGCCCTGCCTTCCCATTGAAAATACTCTGGAAAGTTCATTACTGATCCCCTAACTGCCAAACCCACTGACTTCTTCTTTCTCATCTCCTACTGGGCCCCGCAAGTATCTTTCTGGTCCCTTTCCCAAAACTCTCTTATAGCACGTACTAGGGATCCAGTTTTCTGGTTCTTCTCCCTTTCTGATCCCTTGTTTCTGGATCATTTTTGTGACATCCTATTGCTCTATTCCTTTATGCTGTGGCTTCTCAGATTTCTGTTCCAGGTATTCTTTTCTTTATTTACAAATCCTTCCTGGGATCCTTTACCCTCATGAACAGATTCATCTGTCTTTCAGATGCTCAGATAACTCCCGAATTTTTATTTCTGGTTCACTCTCTCTCTCTCTCCTGAGCTCAAGACCAGTGGTACCAGATAGTTGTTCTGCAACGATGGGAGAGTTTTCTGCACCAGTGACGCAGTATCCACTAGCCTTGTGTGGCTGTTGAACTTCCGAAATGTGATGAGTATGATGAATTGAATTTTCAGTGTTGTTTGAGAGACAATGTGTGCACATGAGCAGGTGTGGGGAGGGGCAGCAGGAGAGGAGGAGAGAGAATCTTAAGCGGGCTTCACACTCAGGGTAGAGCCTGAGGCAGGGCCCGATCTCATGACCCTGAGAGCAGGACCTGAGCTGAAATCAAGAGTTGAATGCTTAACTGATTGAGTGGCCCAGGCACCCTGAATTTTAAGTTTTATTTAATTTGAGCCCATCACAATGTCAGTAGCCCCCTGTGGCTAGTGACTACTGTATTTTACAACACAGCTAAAGACCCTTTAATTTAAATCCCCTATTGGCTATCTCCTTTTAATTTTTCTCCTTAACATATCCCAAAGCAAACTCATCACCTAATCCCCCAAATATTTCCTCCTCTTATATTTCCCATTTCATTAAAATAGCATCACCATCTAAACATTTGGCCAAATGCCAAATCTGATTTGTATTTGATTTTTTTTTCTTCACCTCACACTGACAATCATTTGTTTCTGTTGGCAAAGTATTTCTCAAATCTGGTTTCTCCTTTACTGCTAATGACTACATTATGGCCAACATCCATTATTAAGGGCTTTTAGTGTATTATCCAGTCATCCGGTCACTTTATACCCATACGTGCATGTGTGTGTGTGCGTACACATATACACACTCATGCTTGATATTTGCCATTTTAAGTGCTGAAACACACAATCTGTATAGCCAGGGAAATAATTTTGGTTATAAACTTGAAAAGAATGAGCTATCTTAAAGAACTATTAAAAATGTTGAATTCCTTAGACTGCTCTGTTCTCTGGGCACTCTTTGTAGTCTTCCCTCCCTGTTATTTCATTCTTCACTTGTCCTGCTCTTTATAGATCATTCAGTAGTTTGAATTCAGTTCCTCCTCACCATCTGGTAATTTCAGCAGCAACTATATTGTGTACTTAGTCTGTGGCCAGAAGCTACTTTGAGGGACAGCCTTCTAGTTCTCCTGATGCTACATAGAGTAAACCCTAAGGAAGTGTCATCTGGTTGCCAGGGTCAGGGCCAGGAGCTACTGATTTCACTCACAGAGCACCAGCCTCTGGAATTTTTCCCAAGCCTAAGGTCTACTGTAGACTCCAAAAAATCTACACAGCACAGAAAATACTAGGAATGGGCAGGGAACCTCAAGAATTCACCAGGGTGGGTGCCTGGGTGGCTCAGATGGTTAAGCAACTGCTTTCAGCTCAGGTCATGATCCTGGAGACCTGGGATCAAGTCCCACATCAGGCTCCCTGCTTGGCGGGAGGCCTTCTTCTCCCTCTCTCAGTCCCTCTGCTTGTGTTCCCTCTCTCGCTATGTTTCTCTCTGTCAAATAAATAAATAAAATCTTAAAAAAAAAAAAAAAAGAATTCACCAGGGTGATGGCCACACCCTATCCTCAGTTGATGTTGCTGTTTTAATTGTTGTCCTTTCAGTAAAAGTCAGAAATATTCTTTTGTTTAAGGGATGGGGATGAGGATGGTTACTTTTGCTTTCAACCCATTTAGCACTTTAATGGAAACAAGTTGGCCTTTTCAAACAATGGTGCTGGATGGACTGAATATTCATAGGCAAAGAAATAAACCTTGAACTAAGTGATATACCTTATACAAAAAATTAGCTCAAAATGGATCACAGATGTAAATGTAAAATGTAAAACTTGAAACTTTTAGGAAAATGACTTGTAAGAAGGGGAGGAGAGATCAAACCAAGATCTTAGGAGTAAGTACTACTTCACTTTGGGAAATAGTTTCTCGAAAAGTTGATCTTAGTGTCACCATACAACCTAGCAAATTCCATTCCTAGTAATCTATCCAAAGGAGTCAAAATATACGTTCACACAAAAAAGTGTACATGAATGTTATTATTCATAATAGCCAAAAGGTAAGGACAGCCTAAAGTTCCATCAACTGATGATGGGTAAACAAAATGTGTTATGTTTATAAGATGGAACAGGATTCAGTGGGCGTCTGGATGGCTTAGTTGGTTAAGCATCTGCCTTTGACTCAGGTCATGATCCCAGGATCCTGGGATACAGCCCCATGTTGGGCTCCTTGCTCAGCAGAGAGCCTGCTTCTTTCTCTCTCTCTGCTGTTCCCACTGCTGTACTCTCTCTCTCTCTGTCTCAAATACATAAATAAATCTTAAAATAGATAAATAAATTTCTTTGTCTTTTTCTCTGTGTCTGCCTGTCTTGTAGTTTTGTATTTAATCAGACTTCCACCGAAACAGGCTAGGTGGTAGATCCTGAGATTATAAACACAAGTGAGCAGAGTCCTACCCTCCTTCAAGGACCTGCTCATGGCCTCTCATAGAAGAAAGAAAAGCATAATTGACTAGTATAAAGAGTGGCTTGCCCTAAGAAAAGAGATTAGTTTCTATGATCTTTAGAGATTCATTTTCCATTTTGGGGCAGGGTGGGGGGCATCCATGATATATCATTTGTTCATGATTTTAAAGAATCTTTGAACTATTTAAACGGAATGCCCACCAGCACACTTGACACCAAAGAACAAACTGTCAAATTCTTCTGAGTAGTTAACATTCTTTACACATGAACTATGCATTCCCTGCTGATAATATTAGTGAGCTCACTTTACTAAAGAAAACTTCTGGAATTATTCCCTATTGCCACTTTGTCCCTTTGTTTTTTTTGTTTTGTTTTGTTTTTTTCCCTGCACAGGCTGAACATGAATATCTGATTATACTTTCTCACCCAATATAGTGCTAAGTTCATATTTTAGATGGCAAAGTAGTGGGTTCTATGACATGCAACCTCTATTCGGATTCTGATTTTACCTCTCTTTTAAAACCCCTGCAATCCAAAATAGCTTTCTGTTTTTGTTATTGTATCTGTTGGATGATTTTAAACCAGCAGAAGAGTTATTTTTTCTTTGCCAGGTTTTTGATATCAAAGTAAAGACACTACAGCATATATTAGGAATCATGACTTTAGTTTACTTGTTTACTCTTTTCAGAGCAGTTAAGCATGATGGTTAAGAGGATGGCTTTGGGGACAGTATGGCAGGCTTGTGCCATATGAGTCTCAGTGTCCTTATCTGTGAAACAGGGATAATAATCTGCAAAGGTGAGATGGAGTGGCTAGCTCAGCAATGCACCGAACATGCAGTGAGTACTCTGTGAATCTCAGCCATGGTCCTGTCATCCCAGCACCATTGTAGAAGTGCCCATTTGGTTAGGGCATGTGTCCTTTAACACTAACGAGTCAGAATTTGTAGGAAGGCAGGCAACTCACCATGGCTAACAAATACCCTGACTGTGTCATCAGGGCAAATCTTAATCTTCAAAAAAACTCTCGAGAGATATATTGCACTTACCATTTTTAAAGCATTCACTTCCTCATCGGCTTTATTGCCCATACACATTTGTATGACCTGCAGAGGCACATCTAGTTTTCCATTCCACGTTCTTTAAGAAATGCAGGGGGGTTCCCAAGCTCAAAATCTCAAGCAAGGAACATCTTGAGCTAGAACTCTAGTTCTTTTGATTCTGCGTTTACCCATAACATCTCACTTACTTTGTCTAAATCAAGTATTCACGTTCTTTAAAAGTGAAGAATTTGAGGGGCGCCTGGGTGGCTTGGTTGGTTAAACATATGCCTTCAGCTCAGGTCATGATCCAGGATCCTGGGATCTAGTTCTGCATTAGGCTCCCGGCTCAGTGTAGAGCCTGCTCCTCCCCTTCTCTCTGTCTGCTGCTCCCCCTGCTTGTGCTCTTTCTCTCTCTCTCTCTCTCAAATTAATAAATAAAATCTTTAACAAAATAAATAAATGAAAGTGAGGAATTTGAGTCTAATGAAAAATCCCCATTTTTCAGTGACTTCCTTTTTAACATGCCTCACTAAAGAGTGGAGCTACCAGTCTGTGTCTCTCAGGATTTGCTCTGGTCAGAGCTGCCTGGGATGCTCTCTCTCTTCTGTACAAACATCTCAGTCATTCTGTCTTTCAGGACACAGTTCAATGCTCATATCTTCTTGATCACCCTTGACTGTTCCTTTGTCTATTCAACTCCCTAAACATTTATCCTATGCTCCTTTTTATTGTTAGTTACCTTTTTATGTGCATGCCTATTTCTTTAGTGTGACTGTTAACGTCCCTATGCAGAGGGACCATAGCCTAGCACTGTACAGAGCTCTTTGAAGGTAAAGACTGTGATCATAACAGTGATAATGATTATAATACTGCAGTCTCTCCAATTAACCTTTTTGGTGGTGTGCACCCATGGCTGTGACCTTGGCAGGCCACCATCAGTTGGTCAGTGATTGTTCTCCTGTTCACTTGTATTCATTCATTTGACCAATATTTTCTGAGTTTATACCAGGCCCTGTCTAGTTTCTAGGGTTATGAAGACAAAGAAGGTCTAAACTCAAGGACTTGCATTCTAATGGAAGAGACGGACTTAGACACAAATATGTAGAGTGACGTTATATATATATTCAAGTGCTATCATTAGAATGGTATTAGGATGGCAAAAACGAGGGAAAGATTTCTAAGTTATTTAGAGGGAAGAGGTGGGTTCAAGAAAAACTGCAGAGAAGATGTGGGGTTTGAAAGACGTCCTAAAAGATGAGTAAGTGGGACAAGCTTACTCATGTCTTTTTTTTTTTTTTTCCTTTTTCTGCTTTTGGCAGCAAATATGTCTCAAGGCATGACAAGACCACTAGTTTAAAGGGCCTGGAACTAAAACAGAACTGGAGATTTTGACCTTCAACAACTGGAGTAGAGGTAATGTCATAATCTAATTTAAAGAAATAAATTACTCGTTATTTGGAGAAATAGACTGTGAGATGACCCAGAATTGTGTTAAGATCATCGTGGCCTGCTTGTTCCAAAGAGGCCCCTCATCTCTGCTGCTCTGTGGGCTTCTAAGGAGTTATAGAGAAAAACAGAATGCTCTGCATTTAAGAATTTCACAAAAATGGTGCGTAGATATGTCTCATTGTATAGTAGTAGGCAAAATCTCAACATAACATATTTTATTCAATACATGGTACCCTGTGCCAAGTACCATTACAGGAGCTCAGGCTCTAGCAAGGAGTAAAATAGGAACAAATTATTACCCTCCTGAAGCCTACATTCTCATGGGAGGAAATCAATAGCAAGCAAATAAGTAATTCTATAGTACACTAGGAAAATAAAATGTTATGGAGAAAAATAGGGAAGGGAGGTTAGGGAGTATTGGGTAGGTTGGGGTAAGAAAGTTGTAATTTTAAATAGATGGATTTTAAAGGTCTCACTCAGAAGGAGACAATCAAACCAAATTGTGAGAGATGAAGGCCCAAGCTATGTAAATGTCTAGGAAAAGAGAATTCTAGGCTGAATAAGCAGTGTGTGCAAATGCCGTGGGGTAGGACTATGCCTGGTCCATTAAGGAACATCAAAGAGGCCATTGTGGCAGGAATGGAATCAATGAGGGGAAGAATATGAGGTTATCAAGATGACTAGGAGACTGATTATGAAGTATCTTGGTTTTAAGTCTGAGTAAACCTGGGAAGACATTGGAAATTTAAAGCATCCTCGATATTTTGTTTCAGTGGAATAATCTAAGCTGCCATATTGAATATATTCTTTCAGAGAGCAGGGGTAGAATTAGGTAGTCAGGAGATGTTTCTCAGTAATCCAGGTAAGAAAAAATGCAGCTTGGTCCATGATGGTAGCAGTGGTGTATATTAATGAGAACAGGTCAGAATCTGAATATAATTTGATAATGGATGATATATATTGTAAGAGACAAAAAAGAAAGGTACAAGTGTTTTTGATCTCATCTGTTTGCCATTAACTGAGATGGGGAAGACTATGGGAGAAGCAAGTTCTGAAGTAAGATCAAGTTTTGGACATATTATATGTGAGAGATTTACTGGACATATAAGTAGAAATGTCGAATAGCAACTGGATATATGAAACAAGAAATTAGGGGAAAAATCTGTGCAACAGATACATAGACAGGCGTGTAGATTGTATCTCAAGTCATGACACAGGATGAGATCCCCCAATGAAACCAGTTTAAATGCAGAACAGGGTACCCCAGTAGTTAGAGGCTGTGAGTATGAGAAAAAAACCAGCAAGAAGTATAAGAAAGAGTAGCCATTAAGCTAGGAAGAAAGTGTTGTGTGCTGGGAGCCAAGCGAAAGAAGTTAGAGAAGAAGTGTATCCAATGTTGTCTCCAATATTTCAGTAGATCAGATAAAGGAAAAGGGAGAATCATTGCACTTAGCAACATGATAATCATTGGTGACTTGATAGGAACAGTGTGGAGTGATGGGGAAGAAAGCCTGACTAGATTGGATTTAAGAGAGAATGAGGGCAGAGAAATTGGATACAGCAAATGTAGAGAATGTTTTAAATGAGTTTATTTTAAAGTGATCAGAGAAATGGAGCTAAAGTTAAGGAATACAGTATTTTTAATTTGTTTATAAGGGGGTAAAAATATTATGACTGTATAGCCCATTATCCTTGTTAGGCAAATAAAACTATATGCCTAGAGTAGGGACAGCCCCAAATCTGGATACTACATCATTATGCTTCCTCTGTAAAAGACTAAATGTTCTAAGCAATTGAATTTTTTCCCTTAATTTAACCAAAGTAGCCATCAGAATAGTTTGACTTAAAATAAACCAAATTGTAAAATCATGAGCCTCAAAGCTGACAACCAAAGTCAAGATTCAACAGTGACATCCCTGGTTGATTTCACTCTTTTTTTTTTTTTTAATTTTATTTATTTATTTGACAGAGACAGAGATCACAAGTAGGCAGAGAGGCAGGCAGAAAGAGGAGGAAGCAGGCTCCCTGCTGAGCAGAGAGGCCTATGTGGGCTTCAATCCCAGCACCTGGAGATCATGACCTGAGCCAAAGGCAGAGGTTTAACCCTCTGAGCCACCCAGGCACCCTGATTTCACTCTTAAAAGAATATTAGCAGCTCAATGACAACTTTAAACAATAATTTGGTGACCAAACTACAAAAATTTGGTCATGTAAGTCTACACATTTAATTTAAGGATTATGCTAAGAAGAATCACAAAATATAAGGGTAAAAGCAACTTTGAAGAGGATTTAATTTAATGTGCACCTTTTATCAATTGGTAACTTGAACTCAAAAGATGTAACTGAGATCCCAAAGCCAGTAAAACAGGGCTGGGACTAAGACCCTAGTTCTTATTGTCCCAGTATTATACCTCAAGCTCATTTCCACCTGGAAAAATGTCCTATCAATGTCTAAGTGGCCTGTTTATCAGTTTATATGGCAATTTTCCATGAAGAACAGACATTATAAGAAAAAGCTGCTAATTTAGCTGGTAAATGCTGAAGTCAACACTATTGATTGCTTTCCTCTGCGGTTAGCAGCTAAAATAAGAATGAATGCCCAAAAGCTCTGTTTCATTCTGTATGCGTTTATAGAGCACCTTCTCCAAGCGTCATGCAGACCTGTAAGAGGGATAAGATGAATTCTGTGCTTCCTTAGGGCTTATGTCATTGCTAGAGAAGAGAGGGAAAAAAGGGACTGACAGTTTCTGGGCTAGGAACCTCCAGTACAACCATGTGGGATGGGGATGGTCATTCCCTTTTATGGGTAAATAAAACTAGGGTTAAGCAAGGTTAATCAAGTTGCTACAAGAGCTATTTGGGACAGATGTTGTGGAATGTTGGGACCGTGTTTTCTTCACACATTCTCACTGGGCAACTGGAGCCTGATATTTTGTTTACATGGTAAGCATTTACATTTTTGAGGAATCAGAAAGAAAATGTGAGGAAAAAAATTATAACAGAACCTTAGAGCACCTTGCATGTGGTTTGACTCGTGACTCAAAGAAGGGCCACTGTACTGTCCTTTTGTGTTTGGGTAGGGTTGGGGAGGGGCAGAGGATGTGGGAAGTCCCTGCCATTAGTTATTCAAAGTTGCATTGTTCCAACTAATTTCCATGATGCCACAACTCTAAATGAGCATTTTTTAACAAGTTGATTATGAATTTTAATGTTTAGAATTTAGTGATCAGTTGTGTTGGTCTATCTTTGAAAAAGTTGGATTGTAATAACTTAAGGAACAGTAGATGTAAATAAATGGATATTAAATGTGGTGGCAGAAAACATACATCTAGGAGTTGGAATACCTAGAGTTTGATCCTGACTCTGCTCTTACAAGCTCTGGGACTGGTGGCACTTGGGTGAGACCCCCTGATCCTAGTTTGTTCATCTTTAAAATGGGCATGATGATGAGTGTTACTGAGCATAGTTATTAAGAACAAAGAGAGAATATATGTAATAGTGCTTTATAAACTCTAGAATACCAATATAAATCTGAGTTATCATCACTTGTATAAGTATTCTTAAATTTCTGATTGCAGTATAAGGTATTTTGAACTTACCAGGGTTATCTAGGATGTGTTAGCCTTTTCTGCTGGTCCTTCTGAGAGTCTTCGCTTTTGAGTGACATTTGCAAAATCTGGTTATATCTCCTGGGCCACTTCAAAGAATCCCTGACTCTCAGAAGTCTAGAGCCTTTGGAGGAAACAATGACTCTTGGAGTACCTCGGGTTCCAAGCAAATTGCCAGGTTCTCTCCTATGCCATTCCTAACAGTGGACATAGGATTATATAGGCTTTGGAAATGGGATCGTATTTTGGGGATGCTGTGTGTTGGTCATCAAAATTGCACTGAAAATGAAAAACGTGGACCATTCTTGATGAAAATATACTTATGCCACTATTAACGTGTTGAGTCTGGGTCACTGTATTTGATTATGTACTGCTGGCCCCTTGAAAACTTGAAATTACCAGTGTGTGTAATTACCAGTGTGTAAGCTAAACAGTAGATGTTCTTTGGAATTAATATGAAGGATGTGATCATTAGATGCATCCTCCATGTATTGAGATCTTGCATGGACATCTAATTCATTGGCTTATTTTGCACAGAAATTTCACTTAAAATCTATGAAAGAAAAGATGGGAGGTAAATTACCGTATTAGGAATGTGAGAAGATTTAATTAGAATTGTGGCTCACTTTTTCTTTTACATTAAATGATTTGGTGTCTTTATTGTTTCCCACCTCATCATTGCATTCACGATTGCGATGGATGAAAGGTAAATTGTTCTGATTTAATGGGCTGAAGTTACTGCAGAGGGATTTGATAATCAGAGTTCTTCTTAGCTTCTCATAATTGAAATAGATTTTCACTAAATATACAGTGTTAATTTAAATAAAATGACTTTTATCAGCTGAGAGCAATTTTCATGGGACACATTTAAGCCTATACCTTTCTGACTTTGTGGGCAGAGGATTTGATTAAAATTGGCCAGCTAAGTGTGACTGCCCTTTGGAGCAAGGGGACATTCTAATGAAAACCCATTTGCTGGGACCTGTGTGCTGGTGAGCAATAGCTGACTGGAGTCATGTGTGCGGTCTGGCCTGAGGAGCTTCTGTGTGTGTGTGTGTGTGTGTGTGTGTGTGTGTGTGTGTGTGTGTGTGTGTGCGAAAAAAAGAACAGGGAAGCAGAAATAACTTCTGTGGGCCAAGTTGGCCAAATGAGATTGTAATCACCTTGGTCAGGGGTTATTTGGTCACAAGTTCAAAGTTACTTTAATATAAATGAGGCATCGATTGCTGAGAAGCAAGGTATCTTTCAGAACAGGGAGGGTAACTGGCCTCATGGGGGGCTGGAACCAGAGCCTGGACTGTGGGCGGGGGCCCAGGCAGCCTTTTGGCTTCTCAGCTCTTCTCTACCTCCATCCTCGGTTTCACACATTCTCTTGTCATTGCTTCTCTCAGCATATCTGCTTCAGCTTTGTGTGTCTAGACCCTGGCTTTCTCTGGCCACTTGCACATGGGCCCGATGAAGCCACCACAGACCAAAGGTGATAGAGCCAGTCCTGAAGACTTTTGCATTCTGATTAAATTTCAGAGTTCAAGGGCTATTTAATTCACTCTGACGGTATAGTCTGATGGAAACTGATGGTATAGTCTGGCCTTCGGGATCCTGGGAATTCTGAGCAAGTCCCCAAACTACAGGGAGAACCTCTGAGGGCTGGGTCCCCGTCTATTGGCGTGACTTGGTTAGGAAGAATCTGGGAAAAACTGAGAGGTCAGCAGGTGCTCTTACCTTCGTCCCTGATTTCCATCTGCGTATCATTACCTAATTGGAGGCATCTTATGCCCTCACACTGCCTCCTCTGATCCCCATCTTCTCTCTTTGTCATCAGCAGACATTTCTGTAGACTCATTTTCATGATCTTCATTGCTATGTGTACCTTCCCAGCCATGACCTCTCACTTATTCAGCTGTGACCTGACACCATCTAGCAAACACGGAAACCTCCGTGCTTGACAAGGAATACTTTCCCAAAGCCTTTGAAACAATGGCTCAAATGACAAGAATGCTAGATGTGAGTCAGGAGTCATTTGAGGTTAGAAGGGTGTTGATGTAAATGGTAAATCAGAGACATTTATATTTGAATCCCACCTCTGTTCCTTTTAGTAGTGAGAACTTAGAAACTTGGTTGGCATCTCTGCTCCAGCATTTTTAATCATTTCATTTCTATTTACCCCCAGAGAGTTGCTACAAGCATTAAATGAGGTAAGGGGTGCAAGTGTGTGAGGTACCAGCTTCTGTAGGCTTTCAGTCAGTGCCAACCCCTCCCACATGCCCTTCCCTCAACTCTCATGACAAGAATGGTCACATTCTTAGAGTAAGATCAACACCCTGTGGGAAGCTTTTGAAAATCTACAGGCTTCTCTTTCCCAGTCAGATAATTCCCCTTTCTTATGCACAGACTGGAGCTAGGCTATCACACTCTTCCAATGAAAGGTATGGTTGGTTACATCCTCCAAGACAAGGAAGGGTTCCAAGACAAAGAGGCATTTCGGATCTGAAAGGCATGTGTGGACATCATGGACCAAGGAAAACATGAGGAACACGTTTCTAGTGACACTACCTTTTAACTCTGGAAGCTTTTTTTGTATGTAGCTCTATTAACTTATATATAACTCAGGTGTATACCCAAACGTGGCCATAATCGTGAAGATAATAATCTTATGAACAAGAGCTACATTTTTGCCACCGATTTTATATTTCCCATATCAAGTGTGTCGCATTTTATCTCACACAGAACCCTCAAGTCATTATCCTGTTTCACAGATAAGGAGCTGAGAAGCAGAGCTGCTCAGTAACCTGCTTAAGGTTTGAGTGTATTAAAAGATACAGGGATTCCAACCCCCAAAATGATGCCTTTAACCACTTGCAACATGTTGTGCTGTGCTCTGCTGTTTCTCATACTGCTTTCATTGTCTTCGACCCCCATCACGACACTCACAAAGCCACCTGCAAGGTCCAGTGCCCTCTGGCCCCTTGCTCTGCTGGGCAGCACAGAGAAACTGCAGCCCCACAGCTGAGATCCAGGCGCCATCCATCACCCAGAACTCTGCTAGTCATTGCAAAAGCACAGTTTCACCCCAGACGTCCTGAGTGAGAACTGCATTTAAAAAAGTGTCCCAGGTGGCTTCTACACACGTTCAAGTTTGAGAAACACTGATCTGGTGTGTGAACCACAGTGAATGCTGAGTATCTTAATTGCCTGGCTATTTTTCAGTGTGTTCCTCTCCTTTCTGCATTAGCTACAAGCTTTGATCCCTGTTAGCAATCTCTGTTGTGGAGCTTTTCACCTTCCTCTCCTTTCCTAGCTTTATTTGAGAGCCGTGTCTGCACCGATAGGGAGCATCAGGGAACCAGGACAGAATTTAGTTTTGAGGGGAGACCTTTATCCCCTTGCCCCACAAATGGAAGGCACTGCTCAGGTCCTCAACCACAAAGTGAGGGGCCCAGTGCCCTCCGCTGACTGGGGAAGCGTTTGCAGCTCAGAAAGATAAGGGATGTTTTTCCTCATATGCTGGAGTCAAGCCTTCTCTCTTCTGCTTTCCTTTCCACTCTGGGCTTGAATAGAACACAGTTGCGTGTATGACACCTGTCCGTCTCTGCAGTGAGACGTGCTGAGGCTGTCAGCACTGTGCACCCCGTTCGTGGCTTTCAAAATGCTTCTGTCTTATTTTTAAGAGCAGAGAGAGCCGAGGAAGGGTAATTGGTTCCGTTAAGGTAGTGACAGAGGGGCACTGGGCCCTTCACTCTGACAAAACAGAGATTTTAAGTAATTCTTAATATGTGGCTTTTAAATTGCATTGAGGTTAGTGAAAAGAAGTCAAGCTGTCCTTGGTGCTGGTCAATCAATTATAAGAGATGACTTTTAAATCTTTTTTAAAAATTCGATGATACAGAGATGCAGCAGGAGAGTTCCCCAGACCCCACTCCATCTCTGCTCCTTGCACCAGAGCCCTGCTTAGAAGGCCCCAGAAAGGATGCAGGGGCGGGGGGTGGGGGTAGTGGCCTGAGGCCCCATGGTCTCTAGCTCCGGGGCTGCGGACAGGAGAGCTCAGAGGAGGAGGCTGGAAACCCTGGAAGGGGGGATTCTATGAAATCAGATTGTTGCCTCTTATGGCTTCACAGTGATTTTTGGGGAGGGGACATGCTCTGGGAATGATGAGAAAGACACAGCATGGGGAGAAGACTTGGCCATCATTTGTGCTCCAAATCATTTTTTCTTTGATTATAAAGCTAATACATGCTCATTATAGAGAATTTAGAAAACACAGAAAGGTCCATAGAGGGAAATAAAAATTTCCTGTAATCCCACTAGCCAGAATAATTGTTTATATTGGGTTATAGTTCTGTTCAGATACACACATTTTCTTCTACTTCCCATCTTCATGATCATTAATATCATTAAAAGTGTGACTTTAATGATCGCTCTCTATAAATGTGCCCAGTCTCACTTATGTAAAATTACTAAAATTGATCATTGTAGCTATTTCTAATTTCTAGCTATTAAAAGTATGTTATGAATGCTCTCTAACACAAATCTTTAACCATCTGTGATGAGCTCCTTGCAATAACTGCTAGAAGTAGGATTAGAATGTGAAAGGTGTGATTCTTTTTGAAGCTTTTGATGCATTTGGCCCACTTGGGCCCTGGAAAGCTTGCTTCCGGTTTGCAACTTGCTAGTCCTCACTAGCCTTTGGGGATGAAGTAAACAGTATGCTAGCAGTTCTAAATAATAATAGCAACCCCTAATTCAGGGTGGCTTAAACCGAAAGGAGATTTAGTGGCTTCAGAAACTGGGCAATAGCTTCGTTGTTTCCTCCCTCTGTTAGTTACTTCCTCAGTCAGATTTCCTGGTAGTTGTAAGACGACTGCTGGCAAAGTGCTGCTTCTTTCCTACTTAGTGGACAAAGGCGACTCAGTCCCACCACTGTGGATAAAAGCTGTTGTGATTGGCCAGGAAAGCCTAGGATTAGCAGACATTAGGGCTAGGGGCTCCCTGTGACCCTGATGGGCATGACTACTGAGGGGCATCCTGGGAATGGAAGCAACAGAGCGAGGGGCAGGCCCACCTTGCCCTGCTGCCGCTCCCAGTGGGTGATGTGCGACATGAGTGTTGGCAAGGCAACAACTGTGCTCTTTACGTCCTGTCAAATAGTGTCCGTTCTCAAGTTTTACTGACATGATTAGCAAAAGTGACATTCCATTGCTTTTTTGCCTTGCATTTCTTTGATTACTGTTGAGATTTGTTATTCTTTACATTATTACATTTTATTTTATTAAAGGTTTATGCTTAAAATTAAGTAAAAAATGCAGTACGTTTTAAAAACTATTTAATGGCTGTTTGTATGATTTCTTTCGTGAACTGCTTCTTCACTGGATTTTCCTGGATTGAATCCATTCTCTCTGGGCACTTGGGTAGCTCAGTCCGTTAACTCCTGACTCTTGATTTCAGTTCAGGTCATGATCTCAGGTTGGTAAGTCAAGCTCTGTGTCAGGATACACACTCGAGCCTGCTTAAGACTCTCTATCTCTCTCCCCTGTCCCCCACTCCCACCTCTTCCTCCTCCTCTCTCCCTCTCTTTAAAAAAAATCCATTTTCTTTACACATTTTTAAATTATATTTAGGAGTTCAAACAGTGGCTCTCATCCTGGTTGCACATTAAACTCATCTAGGGAATTTAAAAAAAATAGGATGTCATCACCCCTCCAAAAATGCTGCTTTAATTCATGCAGCATATATTTTAATCTGTCCCCTGGAGATTCTAAATTGCTTCCAGGATTGAGACATGTTAACCTTTTGAAATATCCGCCGTCAACAGACCTACCTGCATCTCTTTTCACGTCCACCCAAACTTCTTGTTTCATCGATTACTCTGCAGTCCTACAAGATATCATAAATAACTCTCAGAAGATGAAGCAGTTATTCAAACCCTGGAAAAAACCAGAGTGAGATGAATATTCATGACCATTTAGTATCCATAACTTAAGCAATCAGCAGCTTCTCCGGCAGGTTGGGACAACAACCCTCAGACTTGGCAGAATCATTCCTTGGCCTCTTCCTTTCTGATGAAGGGGGGAAAGGCAAAGCTGTCCCCAAGAAACTGATCCCGGAAAAGGTGTATTTGGAAACAGGGAGCTTCACGGGAACGTGTTCCTGCTGAAAAGCAGGAAAATATTTACCTCTCCCTTTGTTGTTGATGGCGCTTCAGCTGTAGCACAGAAGCAAATGCTGTTGTGCTTGGTGTATTCCCGCTCCTAAAGGGTCTGAGGCACAGGAGCAGACATTTATTTTAACAATGGCAGCATTTCTATTAAACACCTATTCTTCACGCCTCTCCCTTCTCTAAGTTTGGGGATTAGCATGCTACTTATTATTCCCAGGATATGTTAAGTCAATGAAATCAAACGAGAAACTTTGTTCCTTCCAACATTGTGATGGCAAATGGGTTGGAGATATATATATATATTTTAAATCAGAAACACTTCACTGCTTCAGATCATCAATCAGGAGAAATTGTTTCATAAATGTTCCTTCTCTTGGCTGTAACTGAGATGTGCTTCCTCCTTCCATGTTCAGAAGGGCTATTAAGGTCTTTGAATACTAAGGGGAAAGCAAGCGTTCCATCCAAATCGTTCCTGCCATTGCCTCTAAGTATTTGCTTGATAATAATCATGTTCTCTTGAAATTTTACATTATGCATCCATCATTGATTGATCATCTTTAATTATCTCACTCAGGCTTCTTGTAGATGTATCCATAAACTGTTTGCTAATGTTTTATTTATCAAATTATAAAAATATTTGGCATTTTAAACAAACACATAAACACCATCTGTGAAAAATAGTTGCCACTATTACTAGAGATAAGTACCCAGCAATGAGGCATGGGTAGACTTGCTGCCATTGACAAGTACTTTCATTGTCCTTGGGGAAAATGACGAGGTGAATGTATTTCATGTGAGGGCAAGACAAGCATAGGGCATCTAGAAACCCTCCCCTGTGTACACAGAACCCTGTGCTTTATACATTTCAACTCAGACTTGCATACCTGCTTGTCCAAAAGATGTGCTGGAAATGCCTAAAGGACATTATTATTCTGGTAGCCTAATTTTACCTACCAAGCCCACAGCAGTATTCAGTTAATGAAAGGAAGGTTTTTTTCCTTTGCTTCCTTGCAAGTTAATAATACAAAAATGCAGATTGTTGAAAAATATAATCAGTCCCCAAGGAAATTGCTCCCATCTTTACAATTTGCAAACCCAGCAAAGTGCAGCAAAGTGTGCAGTTGAGCAATCGGGGAAGAATCTCAACCCTCAAAGAGGCAACATAGTTTATCACTTTCTGAAAATTCTAATGTCAAAGCCCTGGGAAAGATACGGCTGTGATTTTTCTTGTCTGGCAGACAAGAAGAAAAGGTAGGCGGGAGCCCAGGTGATACTCAACTCAGTATTTTCTCAAAGTGGAAGGCAAAGATAAACAAAATTCCAGAAGAGACTTCACCTAGGACCCAAAAGATATTGGGTGGCCATCTGGCTATTTTTGGAGGCACTTCTGCTCCTACCATGTTTTCCTAGATAGATGTCTCCCCTTCTTGTACATGCCCACTGTCCTCTTTTAGGTGGAGGAGTGTAGCAGAAAGAGCAAGGGCTAGTGAACCAAAGACAACTTGGTACAAATCTCCATCCCAACACATGGTGGGACGTGGAGCAAGCTATTGACCTATTTATGATATTGATACAATTCATCAACTTCTTTCAGATGTCACCAGTTTTATATGCACTCACTTGTGTGTGTGTGTGTGTGTGTGTGTGTGTGTGTGTGTCTTCATGTAATCTTCAGTAGAGTCAAGAAACAAAACACTTCAATCACAAGGATTCCTTGTGCCACTGTTCTTTAGCTACATCCACCTCCCTCAACTACCCTGATCCCCAACTCCTTACAACCACTACTTCGTTCTCAGCCTCCATAATTTTGTTCATTTCAAGAATGTTATAGAGATAGACTGCCATACTAGGTAACCTTTTGAGCTAGGCTTTAATGCAGCATAATTTTCTGGAGAGAGAGCGAAGTTATGTGTATCAGTAGCTCATTCCTTTTTATTACTGCATGGTATTCCACAGAGCAAATGTTTTCATTTCTTATTTTTTCTTTTCTTTTCTGTTTTCTTTTAATTCCAGTGTAGTTAACATCCAGTGTTACATTAATTTCAGGTATATAATAGAGTGATTCAACACTTCCATACATCACTTGGGGCTCATCATGCCCTCCTTCATTTCCATCACCTGTTTCCCCCATCTCCCCACCCACCTCCCCTCTGGTCACCATCAGTGTGTTCTCTGTAGTTGAGAGTCTGTTCTTGTTTTTTTTTCTCTCTCTCTCTCTCTCTCTTTCTGTTTTTCCTTTGCTCATTTGTTTCTTAAATTCTACATATGAGTGAAATCATATGGTATTTGTCTTTCTCAGACTGATTTATTTCCCTTAGCATTATACTCTCTAGCTCCATCCATGTTGTTGTAAATGGCAATATTTCATTCTTTTTAATGGCTAACTATATTCCAGTGCACATGTACGTATAGGCACATTTTCCTTCTTCATTGTGTGTGTATATGCATATATATGTATATATACACCACATTTTTCTTTATCTATATATCTATTGATCACACAGAAATAAATCCACAATTATATGATCAATTAATCTTTGACAAAGCAAGAAAGACTATCCAATGGGGGAAAAGACAGGGTTTCCAAGAAACAGTGTGAAGAAAACTGGTCAGTTACATGCAAAAGAATAAAACTGGACCATTTTCTTATACCATACAGAAAAATAAACTCAAAATGGATTAAAAACCTAAATGTGAGACCAGAAACCATAAAACTCCTAGAAGAGAGCACAGACAGTAATGTCTCTGACATGCGCTGTAGCAGCATTTTCCTAGCTATGTCTCCTGAGGCAAAGGAAACAAAAGCAGAAATAAACTATTGGTACTACATCAAAATAAAAGGCTTCTGCACAGCAAAGGAAACAACCAACAAAACTAAAAGGCAACCTACTGAATGGGAGAAGGTATTTGCAAATGACATATCTGATAAAGGGTTAGTATCCAAAATATATAAAGATATAAAGAACTTATAAAACTCAACACCCCAAAAGCAAATAATCCATTTAAAATGGGCAGAAGACATGAATAGTTTTTCTCCAAAGATGATATCCAGATGACCAACAACACATGAAAAGATGCTCAACATCACTCATCATCAGGGAAATACAAATCAAAACCACAGTGAGATACCATCTTACACCAGTCAGAATGGCCAAAATTAACAACACAGGAAAACAACAGGTATTGGTGAGGATGTGGAGAAAGGGTGGAGCCCTCTTACACTGCTGGTGGGAATGCAAACTGGTGCAGCCATTGTGGATAACAGTGTGGAGGTTTCTCAAAAATTAAAAACAGAATTACCATATGATCCAATCATCACACTACTGGATATGTACCCAAAGAGTATGAAAACACTAATTCAGAAAGATATGTGTCCTTCTGTGTTTATAGCAGCATTATTATCAATTGACCTTATTTTTAAAATTATTTTATTTTTAGAGAAGGGGAAAGGGGAGAGAAGCAGAGGGAGAGGGAGAGAGAGAATCCTAAGCAGACTCCATGCCCAGTGCAGAGCCTAACAGGGGGCTCGCTCTCACAACCCTGAGATCATGACCTGAGCAGAAATCAAAAGTCAGACTTAACTGACTGAGCTGTCCAAGCTAACCTGACTCAAATAGACTGATGCCATATGTCATCTCCATGCAATGCCACAAGTGGACTACATGGCTGTGCCCATGAGCATCCCTGGAGCTGAATGGTCCTTAGGTCGAGGGCTTGGACTGGCTGTTGTTGATGCTCTGAGCAGAGCGTAATTCCCACTCAATTCCCATTACCAGGCTTACCCATCCCTTCCTGTTATTGACCTTTTTAGACTCAGTTTTTTCAGTAGAGAAATTGGCCTAAATAAAAGAAGGAGCTCAAACAATATAAAGGAAGGGAGAGAGAGAGATTGGGGAGAAATGAGGGAGAGAGAACAGTGAAAAGATGGAGGAAGGATGGGAGGGAGAAAGAAGATAGAGGTTATTAGAATTAAATGAAATAATTTCTCAGTCAACTTTTTTCCCTACCAGTTCTCTTTTCCTTCAGTTTCTCCAGTCCCTTTCCCTTTACCCTCTGCTCAGAGCATCAACAACAGCCAGTCCAAGCCCTTGACCTAAGGACCATTCAGCTCCAGGGATGCTCACGGGCATGGCCACGTAGTCCACTTGCAGCATCGCAGGGAGATGACATATGGCATCGGTCTATTTGAGTCAGGTTAGCTTTACTAGGAGCTGTCTTCCCTGTAGGGAAGGTTGAACATCAAATTATTGTTGGGGAATCCTGCTAGTAAGCCATGTGCTGCTGTTAGGCTTTTATTCAATTTCCCCCACCCCAATTAAGGCTTTTAAAAAAATTAATCATTTCTGTGCTCTACAGAGGAAGAAAAGTAAAGCATAAAACCAAAAAATTCTCAGGAATGGTGGGCACAGGGAAAATAGAGACAAAAAAGGTCATTAAAACTTGCATTTGCTGAGAACTTATTAGTGCTGTTCAGTTTTCTTTCTTTTTAATTTTTTTATTTATTCTTTTTTTATGACATTATTTTTCCAGTGTTCCAAGATTCATTGTTTATGCCCCACACCCAGTGCTCCATGCAATACATGCCCTCAATTCCCACTACCAGGCTTTCCCATCCCTCCCTCCCACACCCTCCTTCTAGGACCCTCAGTTTGTTTCTGAGTCCAAAGTCTCTCATATTTCATCTCCTTCCCCAATTTTGATGTATTTTCTCTTAGTTAATCATTACAACAATATCACAAGGTAGGTATGACTATAGTTCATCTCTTTTTACAGAGATAGTGGTAGTGGGGGCACAGAGAGATTAAGAAATCTTCTCAACTAGACCTTGAGCTAGGGAATGTGGAGCTGGGATTGAAACCTAGACACTTTTTTTTTTAAGATTTTTATTTATTTGACAGAGAGAAACACAGCGAGAGAGGGAACACAAGCCGCAGGAGTGAGAGAGGGAGAAGCAGGCTTCCCACCGAGCAGGGAGCCCGATGTGGGGCTTGATCCCGGGTCTCCAGGACCATGACCTGAGCCGAAGGCAGTCGCCTAACCAACTGAGCCACCCAGGCGCCCCAAAACCTAGACACTTTTATTGTAAAAATCTTGAGCTCAATTTTTCTGCTGAGAGTGGGCACAGGCTTGGAGTTGGACAGACATGGGGTCAAGCATTGTCCCTGCCACATGAAGGCTGAGTGGCATTGACTTTGCTACTTAAATTTTGTGAATCTTAATTTGTAAAATAGAGATGCTAAGAGAACTTAGCATCAGAGGTCTGGTTGAATGTTAAATAAGATCATGCATACAAAAACTCTTAGTATGGTACTTGCTATATAGAATCACCTTTCCTAAGGTGCTATTTATGAATAGTTTCATTTTATGATAGAGGTGACATAAATAACAGCATTACTTTGTTTTAATTTGCTAAATTTGTATATTCATCAGCACATAGATGCAGTTGACATTGGTGCAACTGTTAAATATTTTTTTAGACAATAATTCTTACTTTGGAAAAAAATAAATTACATTCCGAAAATTTCTCTTGCACTGGGATGAAGTGGTTTCTGCTATTGTGATAAACTCCTAAATAGGATTTAAAAATCATCCCAGAGAGAAGTGGACTGTGTACAATAATAAATTGCTACCCTATTATCCTGCTTTCTTAATACCATCTAATCCTCGTTGTTTTGTCTAGGTCATTAAGAAACTATATCTGAAGGGCTCAAAGGAAGGCAGTGTTGTGGAAAAGATTAGAGCTCAAAATTCAGATACTAAGATTCTTTTTTATCACAAACTCAAGGCAAATACGCAATTTAGTTTCCCATGTTGGACGTATTTGAATATATACCAGCCACCTTTGAGTTTTCTTTGAAAAGGGACATGTCACCAAATAGTAGCTCCATGAGAAAGCAACCTTAAAGTGGTGCCAACTGTATCAAATCTAGTTTTATGACTATGTACTATTTATTGGTTCTACACTAACAGATTGAACAAAACAAAGGAAACAATTTAAAGACCTTTTCTGCCTTTTAATGATATGTTGAAAAGTGTTCCCAATTCTCCTAAATGCCCCCAATCATCATGCCTGAATAGTGTTTCAACTCTGTAATTTGAACCATTTCCTGAGCTGTTTTCGATCAATGTATATTGTTTTCACACCAACTAATTCTAAAGAGTTCTCAGTAATTTTCATCTTTAGCAAAAACCTTGTAGGTGGGAAAAACAAGGGCTTCCAGGAGTGAAATACAGGTAAAGAGAGAGCCGTGAAAGGGAAAAGAAAGTGGGGACAGTGAGGCTCCTGGAACAGAGGTGAGGAAGGGAGGGTCTCTGGGAAGAACAGTGGAGTGGTTTCTCTAATTGCTAGCTCTATCCCACCTCTGCAAAGGGTCCATGACCCCAAGGAAGAGAGAAAACAGCCTCTCTTTTCTCTCCAACCATGCAGAAGCTAAAAAGATCCTTTGAAAAAAATGGTCATAGTTTGAAGCATGCTTTTTTCATTTTATAGTATTCAAACCAAAAAAGAGGAGGAGGAGGAAATAATGATGATACTGGATCTCTTTCCCATGTGCCAATGAAGCAAACACTCCTGTGCCATTTTTGATACTCATCAGAGACAGAAGGTAGTGACAGAAGATAAGAGAGATGATGAGAGAGGTGAGGGAGGGGGAAGTACAGTCAGGGAGGGAGAATGAGACTGGCCAAAGAGATGATATGATCACATTGAATTCCCTCCTACTTTGCCTGATGGTTTTTTTTTGTTGTTGTTTTTTGTTTTTCCCCCCAGAAGCTATTCTGTCCCACACATTACATAAATCCCTGTAATATACCCACTATGATACCAGCTGTGACACAGTTCATGAACTGGCTACATGCACTTTAGTGTGCTGCCAAGAAAATTAGTGTGACAGACTCGATGGGTGTCCTCTGTAGAGCAGAGGCTTGAAAGCCAACCCAAGAGTCAATGATTATTTGCTACTTGCAAACAAGGTATATGCTGATGGACACATTCAGAAGCAGAACTGGTGGCACTGAGAAGGAAAGTCATCTCTTGTGTCTCTCAGAACTCTTGATGGCTACACATACTCATAGACAAAGACATTTCGGGTCCTGGGCTTTTCTGGAGGAGAATGAGAGAGGGAGTAATGGGCAATCACGGAAATGCACCTCACCCACCAGATCTAGGGCTTGAAGGACTCCTATAAGTCTGGAAATTCCAATTTAAGGTTGAGGAAACTAGTCTGAATCAGAAATGATTTGCCATTTATCTGATATTATTGTCTGGCATAAATATTTAAAAAAAAAAGCCAAAAAACCAACAACAAACTCTGGTTTCTCAATCAGGCCATTTAAAAAAAAAAAAATCACTCTCCATTACTTCTTAGAGTCAGCAGATCTGGACCCCAATGTGTTTAGTTCCCCAAGTCTTTCATGCCTGTCAGTGTTAAGGACATGTGACTGCGCTGCCTCCATTGCCAAGTCTTCCTGAGGCATCTCTAGGCTGCCCATTACACACACACGCGCACATGCACACGCACGCACACACACACAAATACATCCGATTTGGTCAGTTCTTTTTTTCTTTTCTTTTTTTTTTTCCCTTAAGATTTCATTTATTTGACAGAGAGAAACATAGCCAGAGAGGGAACACAAGCAGGGCGCGTGAGAGAGGGAGAAGCAGGCTTCCCGCTGAGCAGGGAGCCCGATGTGGGACTCGATCCTGGGTCTCCGGGATCATGACCTGAGCCGAAGGAGTCGCTTAACCAAATGAGCCACCCAGGTGCCCCTGGTCAGTTCTTTTCTATGCAGTATTTTGAGTCTTTGTAAATTGTCATTTGGATGAATGGGGGAGAGTGTTTAGTACTAACAAATGAAATAACCATAGCAAATGCCACAACATTTTCTATATATTGAAATCTAGAGCACTCAAAATACCTCATGTGTAGTCTTTCAAATAATAACAGCCACAATGATTCTTTTTACCATGTAAACACCTAGAATTCCTGTCTGTTTCATGTTAAGAAGTAAAATGATTATTTCTTCCTGTCTCCATCCCTTAAATCTGCAATCCCATAACGATCACTTTATTGATTACTCACTGTATCAAATCAGTCATCCCTATTTTATTGCGTCCACTTTACGTCCTTGCTCCTGGCATAGTCTGTTAACTGCCCCCTTCAGAACAGAGGAAGAGCAGTGTAGCTCCTTTCCCTCAGATTCAGGAATTCTTCCAGCTTGTTCCCCCTTGCTTGCTTGGAGGATTTCATTCATCAATTTTCTTGACTGTCTCCTGACAGGTGCAGGAGATACCAAAATGAAAAAATAAATATGCTCCCTGTCTTCAGAGAACCTTTGGTCCAAGGGAGAAGACAGGTCCTTGCTCTGATGGTCCTAGGGCTAGAGTGTCAGCATCACCTGTAACCTCATCAGAAATACAGAATTGTGGGGCACCTGGGTGGCTCAGTTGGTTAAGCGACTGCCTTCTGCTCAGGTCATGATCCCGGAGACCCAGGATCGAGTCCCACATTGGGCTCCCTGCTCAGCGCGAAGCCTGCTTCTTCCTCTCTCACTCCCCCTACTTGTGTTGCCTCTCTGGCTGTGTTTCTCTCTGTCAAATAAATAAAATCTTTAAAAAAAAAAAAAAGAAATGCAGAATGGTGCATGCATTTCAGACTTGCTGCATCAGAATCTTCATTTTAATGAGATTCCCAGGTGATTCAAATACACATTAAAGTTTTGGAAACTCTGAAATCAGCATCAGATAAGGAAGTATAGTGCAGGGTTGCCTTTACCATTATGTGGGAAGTAAAAGATATTGATTCTATAAGCACACAGGTGGGCACTTAACTCTGATTTGATGAGTCAAGGAGGACTATTGAAGCTGAACTCTGAAGGACACATTTATGTGCATATGCCTTGGGGAGGGGTAGTTAAGGAATATGGAGTGATTGGTCAGAAGATGTCAGGTTCTGCTACAGTAACAAACAGCCCCAAATCTTAGTAGCTTGAAAATATTAATGATTGCTTTCCCTTTCATTGTACTTATTTATTGTGGATCAAACTAAAAAAACAATCCAACTCTGCTTCCATGTTCTCTGAGACAGAAGCAAAGGCAACACAATGACTTGTATACTGGCTTTTCAGCTATCAGCTCAGGAATGGTTCAGGATTCTTCTGTGCAAATTCCATTAACCAAATAGATTGACATGGCCACACCTAGTTATAAGGGGGCAGGAAAGGAAATGTAACCCTGCCATGCCTGGCTTCAGAAAAAGTGCTAGAATACTGGTAAACAATCCTTATGATTGCTGTGATGAAAATAGCCATTGGGAGCTAATTCAGGGGAAGGAAATAGCATGTCCCAAGTCCCAGAGACAACAGATAGCAAAAAGTGTTCTAGACTCTGATTGAAGTTTTGAAGTTCTCAGAATGGGGTTCAAGAGTACGACTTGTAAAAGTTAAAGCTTGAGAACTAAGACAGGAGAAGATTACTCAGGGTTTCATAAGCTTTATTAAATAACTTGGAATTTTATCTTAAAAGGTGTGAGGAACCCCTGAAGAGGTTTAAGAGTTCACAGCAATGCAGTCAAATCAGCATTCGGAAGATCACTCTGGAGGGACTACTCTGGAGGAGTACAGGAATGCGAATGCATTCACTCATTCATTTACCAAATATAATGCCATGAGTCAAGCACTGTGCTAGGTTGATGAAGAGATGAAAACAGATCATATCTTTGACTTTGGTGCTTGAAACGTGGTGGTTGGAGGGAGAACATTTAGGAGTATCCAGGCAGGCAGTGAGAATGCCCTGGACTAAGGTAGAAAGATATTGGAGTTGGGGGTGGAGAGAAGTGGGCATATCTGAGAAAAACCTATTGGGTGTGGGTGGTGAAAGAGGGGGAGAATTCCATAAAAAGATTCTTTCTATGATTTAGGCTACAGGGTAGATGGTGAAGTCATTTACTGAGATGGGGAACACTGTTTAAGGAGAAGATGTGGGTAGGAAAGGAGTTGGATGAATTCCATTTGGGCCCAATCTATGAGCTTATAACTTGGTTTCTGTTTTTGTTTTTATCAGTTGAATTTGATCCTAATTTTATTTAATTACTTTGTACCTAATTTTTAGCTAACCTCTTGGATTTGGTAACTGGACATTTGAAATGATTTGAGCCCTAGCACTCTCCAGATTCCACATTTGTATCCCATTCTCATGTTCTCCCATTCTCCCACAATAACTTAGTATCAAGGGGAAGGTAGCAAAATGTGTAAGGCACTGGTCTCAGGAGCTCATCCCCATAACTTTGGTAGTACTCATTCAGTTCAAAGGCTAGTCTGGACTAAATGTTTGTGTACTCGCCAAATTTGTGTGTTAAAATCCTAAACCCCGATGTGATACTATTAGGAAATGGGGCCTTTGGGAAGTCATTAGGTCATGAGGGTGGAACCCCCAGGAATGAGATTAATGCCCTTACAAAAGAGACTCTGGTCATTCCACTGTGTGAGGAACAGAGCAGGAAGTGGGCTGAGAACCAAGAAGCAGCTCTCACCAGACGGTGAATTTGCCGGTACCTTGATCTTGAGCTTTTCATTCTCCACAACTGCAAGAAATAAATTTCCATTGTTTATAAGCCACTCACCTATAGTATTTTGTTATAGCACCCCAAACTAAAACAGAGGTCTTTATGCCATCTGTCTTATTCATGGATGTTTTTATTCCATGACATAATATTCAAAGCTAAGAGGCACATCAACATCTTAATGGCTTTGGACATCCAAGTGTGGGTGAGGATGTAGAGCAATGGGCAGTTTTTCTTTGGTGCTCCTGGGGGTTTATAGCACATAGAGATCCTCTGATATGGCTCATCCTCTCCTGGGTACACACCCCCGAAAGTGTGTCATATGCACCAATGCCCAGGACTCACATATGGGAACATACATATTGCAGCACAGTCATAATTAAGTTTGGAAAAATCCAAATACCGAGAAAAGTTACCATGTATGAATACATTTTGTATATCCACAAAACATTCTACCTGTAGTAATGAACATTACCAGATCACAACTGTGGCGAACATTATAGAGACTTCTCACGAACATAATAGTAAGGGAAAGAAGCAAGACAAAAAGAATATATGATATGCTTCTATTTAAGTAAGGTTTAAAGATAGGCAAAGCTGCCATATTATTTAGAGTTGCTTATATAGGCAGTAAGCTATAAAGAAAAGCAGGATATCCTTGTCATAAGTGGCAGGATAGCCCTTACCTTTAGAGGCAAGTTTGGAATTGGGACAAGGGAGAGCCACCCAGGGTTGAGAGCTTCTGCACCTGCCAACACTCTGTTTCCTAGAGGTAACCAAAGTATACGTTAGGGGAGGGAAATTCACCTAATTTTTGTTTTAAAATTTTGATTTTTTAAAAGATTTTATTTATTTATTTGAGAGAGAGAGAGTGAGTAAGAGAGAGCATGAGAGGGAAGAAGGTCAGAGGGAGAAGCAGACTCCCTGTGGAGCTGGGAGCCAGATGCAGGACTTGATCCCAGGACTCCAGGATCATGATCTGAGCTGAAGGCAGTGACTTAAGCAACTGAGCCACCCAGGCACCCTAAAATTTTGATTGTTAATTCAAAGGTTAAATCTCGTCTTCATGTGGGTCCTAGAATCTCTATATTCATCGGGGGAAAAAAAGATTCATAGTGGTAGATTGAGCTGGAGAAAAGTGGATAAAGGAATTGGCTGGTATTAGATTATGGAAACTGGGGAGAAGACATTAGTGCCGGGGGAGGTCTCTTGACTAGCTTTGTTCTAGGGATGGACAAACTCCTTTTCCCCCAATCCAAGGTCATATCTTTTTTTGTTTGTTTGTTTCCATATTCTACCTAAGTGGGCCATCCTCTAACTTCATTCTTTTCTTTTAATTTGATCCTCAGTCACAGTGGCTTTTGGGGTACCTTCCATTCATCAGAGGACAGAACCTACCCCAGAATCACCTTTGTACTATATAGATATGTAGAGTGGTAGTTTCTTAAAGATCTTTGTCTGGATTGGAATTGCATACGTTTCTTCTTTGTAGATTCTTATTACAATCCTTTTGTTTTCTGATCATTAATATAATATGTGAGATCTATATGTACTGACTTATAAAGACCACTGACATAACATTGAATTGTTAGAAAAGCAAGATTTAGATCTGTATAGAATAATGTCATTTCTTAAATGATACATTTCTATTAAGTATACATGTATGCCAATGCATAGAGAACATGCCTAGGAAGCTATAAACTAGTATTCTCAACTTGGGGGCAGGTGACTTTGATCCCCACAGGACATTTGGCCATGTGTGGAGACATTTTTGGATGTCACAACTAAATGGAATCTAGTAAACAGAGACCCACAAGGCCACGAAATACCCCACAGTACATAGAACAGCACACCCTCACTCTCCAAAAGTTATCCTGCTCAAAATATCCACAGTGCTCCAGTTGAGAAACTCTGCCATTATTGAAAATGAGTAATAATGTCAGCCCTGGGCGGGGGGGGGGGGGCTTTAAACGGTAAGATATTTAAGATATTAAGAACTCATCTTTCTCTGAGTTTGGGTTTTAAGGAAGATACTCTTTTTTATACTCTATAAAATACTAATAAACATAATAAAGCATGAAAGTAATATGTATCTATTATAAAAATTAGAAAGGACAGTATAGTTAAAAAGGAAATTAAAACCATCCAAAATTTACCATCTAAAGATATCTGGCATATTTCTTTGTAGTATTTTTTTGTGTGCATATCTGTACACATATAGAATTATATTTTTCAAATGATGTTCACACTCAGGGTGCGTAGGTGGCTCAGTTGGTGAAGCATCTGCCTTCAGCTCAGGTCATTATCTCAGGGTCCAGGGATCAAGCCCCATATCAGACTCTCCGTTCATTGGGGATTCTGCTTCTTCCTCTCACTCTCAAATAAATAAGTGAATAAATAAAATATTTTTTAAAAAGTGATGTTCACACTCTACATTAATTTTGATGTGATTTCCCATCTACATTGTATTTTGAACATCTTCCCATATCAATAAATATTCCTTAAAAACAGAATTTGAAGTAGCTGCAAAACACTCACTCTGCATGGGTGGACCAGAGCCACGTTTCTAAAATAAATTCAGAAATATTTCTAATAAGGCAGTGTTTATACATTTAGAATCTATTCAGGCAGAGGCAAATTTCCGAAGCAAAGAGGTTTATGGGAAGAATAAGCCGTAGTGCAAAATGCCAACTTCAGATTTTGGTCAGATGATGACTGCATTCCATTTTTAACCCTGGGTGAAATTATCAGAAATTAATAGATAGCACACACATTTGGAAATGGAAATTTGAGAGCTGGATGCCAACTTAGAAAAGATATTACTGAGTAATGTTGCTACAGCAAGAAACCTACTAAAATACAAGTAATTGCCACTTGTGTTTTAATTATTCCATTTTCTCAAGAACATAGTTTGGAGCTCAAGTGTGCATATTGGGGAGCGATTAACCTTCAGTGGTAATGTGGAGGACACAAAATAGCTTATTTAAGCATCTCCCTTCTCAAAATGCCACTAAAATGAATTAAATTCCAATTTCTATTCATGGATTAGAGCAAATTGCTCATTACGACCAGGCGGATGGAGACCTTGTGACAAGTGGGAGGACACTGGGGGAGGAAATGGCTGCCTGTAAGAGTTTTGTGCCCATCAAAAGATGAGGAAGGTGGGAGAGCAAGACCCTGGGAGCTCGCAGGAACTCTGTCTTCCGGAGCTTGGCTTTCCCACGCCTCAACAAGCCTGTTAATTCAGCACTGGCTGTCTTGAGAATGCCTCGAGTTCACCACTGCCAGGTTCTTCTTTGCCCTATCTCTGCCCCATGCACTTGACCTTGCATGCCTCCGACCAGCAGTAGGATGCAGTGGAACAATTGGAATTAGTTTTCTAAAGTGCCATATATTCAGGAAGTATTGCTCTCCTCTCTGGCAATGAACTGATGATGTCATGATTCTGAGGTGAGACAATCTGGTGAAAACAACATGTTTCTCTGGGGCTCCCGGTAGAAACTCTAGAATCGGAATGTTCCTGGTCAGCTGTGCAGCTCTGGCCTAGTCACCCAGCCTCTTCGTACCTCAGCCTCCTTTGTCTGCCCTATGGTGAGAGCACCAAGACCCATTCCTTTTCATTGTTTGAGGATTCCAAGGAAAGCAGTGTGCTGGTCCTAAGGTACAGGCTCAGTCCCAGCCAGTGGTACAGTTGTATTGTCACCCCTCCCCACTTCAATGCTGGAATAAGTGCAGGAGAGTATAGAGAGAAGAATGAGAACATTGGGGAAGGTGCCATGGAGAACACTCGACATGGTCTCCGAGCCTCTCTCTCTAACCTGCTCAGACTCATACAGCTCTTGGTGGACCTGTGTCTTCGATGGCTTTGCTATCAGTATGCTGGCTAGGTGGCTTATCTTCTCCTTCTGGTTTAGGAGAATTAGGGAAAGGAAGATTAGCTTTTTTTTTTTTTTAATTGTTACTTAAATTTTTTTTCCAGTGTTCCAAGATTCATTCCCCATTCCCCACACCCAGTGCTCCACGTGATAGGTGCCCCCAGTACCCAACACCAGGCTCTCCCATCCCTCCACCCCCCCTCCCTCCAAGTCCCTTAGTTTGTTTCTGTGTCCAAAGTCTCTGTTGTTTCATTTCTCTCCCTGGATTACCCTACTTCCCATTTACTTTCCTTCTCCCACTGTCCTCTAGGTTACCCCTCATGCACCGCAAGTAAGTGAAACCATGCGATACTTGACTTTCTCTTCTTGGCTTATTTCACTCAGT